>OVAN01003721.1:0-28060 GCA_900406275.1 Anastatica hierochuntica
AAGTAGATTAGGGTAGTTTTAGATGTTATTAAGATTGCTAAGGGTTAATATTTTATAGATTCACATGATTAAAGAGTGATTAATGCTAGATAAGTCTTGATCAATCAAAATCTAGATTTTAGGAATTTTGTCCCCGGAAGGTGTTTGACAAAATTCCCAAGAGAGCTTTAATCATGGTTTTCAATCCTAGCTTATGGGAATAGTTGACTAAGTTGAATTGTGGACCTTTTGGATTGAATTTAATGATCATTTCTTGCTTGATTATCATCGGAATATTTGCATGATTGAGTAATGAATGAATGGTTTAGTTACATGGAAATGTGCTAATTGATCTATGCTTTGTCCTTGAATGGTTTGCTTAATGTTTAGCCTTTGCATTTTGATTACATCTAGACTATCCAATCATAATGCTTAGCCCATGAATTGCATTTCTCATTCTTGAAATATATCTTGTTTCATTTCTTGTTTCTTATTTCTTTTGAATCCATTTTGCTTGTCTTTGTTTATGCATTTAACTTCAAAAACCACTCTATTGTATCGATTAGCTTAACTATGACTTTCTTAAGATTAAGTGTGTAGTTAATTAGCTCCTTGTGGATTCGATATCCTAAAACTACAACTTTTAGCCTTATTCTTGAGGCTTAGAGGTTTGAGACTTAGTTCAAACTTGACAAATCTCTTATCACTCTCAAACACCTTATTAATGAAATGANTCGCTTATGACCACCCGAGGCACACCAAATTGAGGAAAGATGATGGATTTAAGGAGTTTGGTCACTACCTTAGCGTCATTGGTTGGACTAGCTAGTGCTTCTATCCACTTGGAGACATACTCGACCGCTACCAATATGTATTGGTTCCAATATGAAGAAGGGAATGGTCCCATGAAGTCAATACCCCACGACGCCACATACATTCTAATACATTCTAATAAAGTAAATTATTTTCCTCCTTTAGAATACGAAATTATAAATTACCTTGTTAATTTTTCTTCTTTAGGTACAAATTTATTAACTTGAATAGAAAAAAATCATTGCCTCCATTAACTTTAACGGATTTATTATTATTACCAAGTATTTTTCCTTTTTTAGGTACGGATTTATTAACTTCAATAGAAAAATCATTGCCTCCATTCATTCATAATTACAAGGCATTCAACTTTAACGGTTTAAGGACATTCTCTATAAATTCGATTAACAAATACGTAAAAGAGTTATTAATCATTGGGATAGCCTCGAAAATAATTATTAAAATGACTTGACGTCTAAGATTATTGAAATGTATAAATATTGGTGGTTGTAACATATGAAAAATGCAAGATCGAACTTATCCTCTACCAAGTAAAAAAATCACCCGATGTCCTTACTAAAAATTGATTTCATCAGTGATCTTAAACAATTTCTATGTAGTAATTGGAGCATAAACGTGAAAGTATTTCGTGTTTGGTGTCAATGTCCTTCATCTGGTGAAACTCTCGAGGCTGTTTTAGCATATCAAAAAGTATATTTAAATGTCTATATTTTGTATATAACTCTTTATAACAAAGCACTTTAATATTGCATGCACGTTAATATACTTATTTGCATGCACATGACAAAATTTAATCTTATGTTGTACACTTAAGTTATATATGAGTAAGATTTGAACGACGAGTTATATATTTATTAGGTTATTAAAAATCATTCAAACATAAATTATGTTATTATTTTAACAATATGGTCTTTGTTGTACATATATTATTTGTTATTCATAATCTTAATTTTAATATAACTAGTTTCAGGGTGATAAAATACATGCAACGGTCTTCTCGACATGCAATGGTCCCCTAATTATAACTATATTTTATTCATAATCTATATTTTATAACTATTGTCTATTTATAACTGTAGTCTATTTATTCATAATCTATATTTTATAACTATAGTCTATTTATTTGTTATTCATAATCTATATTTTATAACTATAGTCTATTTATAAAATAATATTAGTTGAGTTGATTAAGTAAACTAATTAGGTAGATGCACGATCATCTTATACTATTTTTTAAAAAATCTATACCGTTTTATTTATAGTCTATTTAATTGTTATTCATAATCTATATTTTATAACTATAGTCTATTTATAAAATAATGTTAGTCGAGTTGATTAAGTAAACTAATTAGGTAGATGCACGATCATCTTTTACCGTTTTATTTTAAAAAAAAATCTATATAATATGTATTTTGAATTATAAAATATTTTGAATCAAAATCATCTTATATCAGTTTTAAAAATTATAGATCATAAAATATTAAATATTTAATGTTAGAAATGAATAGAATCATGAAGTTTTCCATTTATAATGATGAAAAACTTTATAGAAAGTTAATATATAGATTTATGGCCATCAAAACAGATATGATTAAAGTCTATGATCGTGTTGAATGGTCTTTTTTGGAAGCAGTCATGCGGAAATTAGGGTTTGGTCAGGTATGGATTTCCTGGCTAATGTGGTGTGTTCAATCGGTCTCATATAAAGTCCTTTTTAACGGTCGCCCAACTGGAAGCACTATTCCCCATAGAAGTCTCCGGCAAGGGGATCCTCTATCACCATATATGTTCATATTATGTACGGAAGTGCTAATTGCGAATATTAAGCATAAGGAAATCGATGCTTCTTTATCTGGATTGAAAATTGCACAAAAGAGCCCAACAATTACGCACTTGTTGTTTGTTGATGACAATTTATTTTTCTGTAAGGCTGAGGCGTCACAAGGGCAAGTCATCTTGGATATTCTTCAAGAGTATGGGGAAGCATCTGGGCAAGTAATAAATTTTGAAAAATCATCGATTATGTTTGGTCAGAATGTCCCTGACCAGACCAAAGCTTTGTTGAAAACTATGATAGGAATTTCGCGGGAAGGGGGTATGGGTAATTATCTTGGGATCCCGGAAAGTTTGGGTGGAGCTAAAAGTCAGATTTTTAACTTCGTCAAGGAAAGGCTAGGAGAAAGAGTTAATGGATGGTCATCTAAATTTCTATCTAAAGGGGGTAAGGAGATTCTGATCAAATCAGTTGCTCTAGCGTTGCCCAACTACGTCATGTCATGTTTTAAGCTGATTAATCTCAAAGTTAACTACTGCGATTTCTAAATTCTGGTGGAGTTCCAATGGATGTAACTGCGGTCTCCATTGGGTTGCATGGGACAAACTTTGTATTCCGAAAGAAGCTGGTGGTCTAGGCTTCAAATCTTTGGAGGATTTCAATACGGCCCTATTGGCCAAACAATTATGGCGCTTGATCCAATTCCCAAGATCACTGGTTGCATGAGTTCTACGGGGACGGAACTTCAGGAATGGACATCCTTTAACGGCTAAAAAACCAAATCTACCATCTTTTGGTTGGAGGAGTATCCTCTCATCCCAAGCACTGCTAAAAAGAGGGGTTTGGATACAAATTGGTTCTGGAATTAACACTTCCCTGTGGTCGGATCCTTGGATACCGGATGTAAATCCTAGACCGACAAGGGGTCGGGGCAGTGTTTGGCATCCTCGGTTACAAGTTTAACACCTGATTGACCCTCGGACAAGGGAGTGGCATTTGCCAATCTTATATGAATTTATGGAGCCTGAGGATATAGGGCTTATTAGGGGTATCCAACCTAGTCGGATCACAACTCCTGATGCACTGGTTTGGCATTTCACAAAATCTGGTCAATACACGGTGAAATCGGTATATAAGATTCTCAACTCTATGGAGGTACTTTGGATCAATAACCTTGGTTGGGGACCGGGTTTGGAGGAGTTAAAGGCTTTCGTCTGGCATATACGGTGTCCACTGAAAATTCAGCATTTCCTATGGCAAATGATTACTGGGAGCTTAGCGGTTACAACGGAGATTATTCATAAGGGGGTCACTTGTGATACTGTCTGTAAACGATGCGGTCACGCTGAGGAGACAATTAATCATGTTTTCTTTGAATGTAATGCGATCAAGCAAGTCTGGGATCTGTGTAGCGATCCGGCAACACCGGGGGCTTTTCCGACGGCTTCTCTATATACCAATATGGATCATCTTTTCTGGCGGCTTCCCCAATGTTCTAAGGAAGGGATGGGTGAACTTTACCCTTGGGTCTTATGGTTAATTTGGAAAGCAAGAAACCAAATGGTCTTCCAAGGTATCCAAATCCCGGTCGATGAGATTCTACGGAATGCTGAAACTGATTTACTAGCTTGGGTAGATGCACAGACGCATCCATCTATGGTGGAAGATCTTGAAGCTACGGCCAGAACATGGTCAGTTGGGAATCGTTGTCGTATTGATGGTTCGTGGAAATTATCGGATTCTTTTACTGGATTAGGGTGGATATGTCAAGATAGTGAGAGTTCGTTTTTATTAGTTGGCGCAAAAGGTCTGCGGTGCAATCTTTCAGCTTTGCATTCAGAAATGGAAGCGCTACTGTGGGCAATGTCGGAGCTTAGTACCAGAGGAATTGACTGCCACCTTTTCGAGACGGATTGTTCAGAGCTCATTTCGATCCTCCAAAATCCAGATGACTGACCAGCTTTCTACACTTACATCCAAGATTTTCAGCGTCTCCGGGAGCACTTCCCAGGATTTTCAATATCGAAGATCCCGCGTACAGCAAATACACAAGCGGATAGTCTAGCTCGAGGTTCTCGTTTTCTACGTCGTGATTTTATTTATGTAGATTCTTCTTTCCCGAATTGGGCAACCGATTCTGGACTGACTTTCTGATTTAGTGTTTGGTTGAAAAAAAAAAGATTTAATGGAAACTTTTTCCTTATTTAAAATTAATAAAAAATTTCATGTTAAAAACTATAAATATATTAATTCATATCGACTGTTTTTCTAAATCCATTGTATACAACTTTTTTTAGGTATACATTAATTCATATTGATTCTTACATGGAAAGTTACTCGAAATCATACATATCACCATATTTATACGAAATTCAATCTTCCATGTTCTATATTAAATTATCGATATTTTAATAGAAATTTTAAATTTTTTGCATGTTAATATCGATTTTTGTTATTTGTGTGTTAAACATTTGATGTACAAAATCAATTTTTTAACTTGATTTACAACACAATTAAAGTAGGAAATAATTTGGGAAGAAACTGAGTAAAATATCGAATCTTTACATTCAACATTTTTAAAACAAAATTTTTATATTTGATGGAGACCTTATAATGGTTTTCATTTAGAAAGCGTTTTCTTTACTGAGTAATTTCTAACCAAAAAACTAAACAGTTTTTCATTTTTAAAGTAATATATTATAAAATATATAACAATAAAATCACATTTTAATTATTATAAATGAAATATATATATATATAACAAATATTATATATATTACTATGATAAGTAAACATAAAAACATCACATTATAGTTAAATCCTTCATACGATACTTTTACCTAAAGATGGGCATTCGAACGAGCGTTCATGTATCTGTTCGAGTTCAGTCGGGTTAATTCGGGTTATGAGTTTTCAGGGCTAGATGTTTGAGTTTTATTCGGTTTTTATCTTTGCAGGTTTGATACCCATTTAACTTATGTAGAAAAATGCAAATATACCTAAAAACCTCGACAATCCAACTTTTTTGGATAATCTATGGTATTTTAAATATTATGGATATTATAACTACAATAACTCATATATTTAAGTATATAATTATAAGTTAGGTACTTTTGGATACTCGGAATATTTCGTATCGTGTCGAGATCGATTTCGGGTTTTCTGCTATTGAAGTTTTGCATTCGTACAAATATTTTATCGATTTCTGTTTAGATTCCGTATCACTTTTTTGAATCAGATTCGCTTCGATTCTTCGGAATCAAGTATTTTTTCATTCCTATTTACACCCGCGAATTTACGGACACCGCCTATTATATTAAAAAAGAAGTCTATTTAGTGAAATTTTTCACATGTCACTCATACATCCATTCTAAAATTAATTCTTATAATTTAATTGGTTGTTGATATTAGGAATTTTCTTTTTATTTTGTAGTTATTTTAATCGACCAAAAATTAGAATAGTAAACAAAGGTCCAATTTGGTTTTATTCTCAAACACCCATTAAAATTATCACTTTAAGTAATATTATTATACAATTAACTAATTAGATGTTATTTTAAATATACAATAAATATGTTGTTGAGATTGATTTAAAAAGTATATGTCATATAACGTATTTTTTTACTGGAAATAACATATTTTTTTGGAAATAGCATATTTTTGACGTTATTGTTAACATGTTCTTATTAAAGGTGAGCTAATAAATATATGTTATTTCATTTGTAAAGTATATTTAATTTTTAAAATTGTATACATGTTTTATATATCAAATACGACTATTATGATTACTTTTATGTTTTATATATGGTGTGTAAATTGTTTTATATATGTTTCTATTATGTTAACATTATGTTCCTCTTTTTAATTATGTTACGAAACAATATCTTCCTTTTGATTAATTGTGTAATTTATATGCTTCTTATGTATCTTTAAATATGTGAATATTTCTTAATAAGGTATAAAATTAAATATATAAATCAAATCATAGAAACGTTACTATATCTATTAGATTATATATTTAACGATTGAATAGTTTATAGAAAGTGAATATAATTAGTATTAAATTATAGATATACGTTTATTATTCTATTAAATTACAAATGAAAGTCATTAATAATTTTAATAAAAATAAAACTTGAACATCAAGTTTTAAACGCATATATATATATACATTGTTCGTCTCCTTTACCAATGTAAGACACAATTTTCTTAAAACGTACTAAGATCATACTCAAAATCTACATATAAGTACAACACATTATGTTTACAATTTTTATCAACACTAAAATATATGTAATATTTTATATTATAGTTTTGGTATATTAATAATTTAAACAATATTTTATACGTCATATTTAAGCTGTAGTGTGTAATTTATATGAAAAAATTATATTTTACACGAAAAAAACTAGACATTTTGATCTAAATTTTTTAAATGGATTTCATATTTTATTGTCTAATGATTTTTTTTTGGGGGGGGGGGGGGGGGNTTTAAAATTAGTTTGGGTATATTGTGGACGGTGTGCATTTTTAGTAATTGTTATTCAAAATCCACTTAAGTCAATTGTCAAACAAAATCTTACTATAACCAATCAATCACGATATTTATTACGGATTTCTTACCAAATAAACATAGTAAAATAAAAATAATATTAATATACCCGTACATGATTAAAGTTTCACGATTTTGCATTCTGAATTCTAAAATTTTTAAAAAAAGATATTATGATTTATTGACTTTTAATGTAACTAATTAGAATTGATTTGAAGTTTTCATCCTTAATAAAACTCTAAATTTCAATGACATAAAATGTAAATCATACATAAAATAAATATTTTTTAAGGGTAATTCTTTTAATAGTATAGATTAAAATTGTGAATATGTCATATCTAAGTTAAATTATATTATTATCAACATATAATAATAAAATTATCCAATAAAATCAGAAGAAACTCGTTTATGCATTGAAAATCTGATCTAAATCAAACTAAATTGTGTTGATTGTTTGTTAATAATAATATATTAGTTGTTCGCAGAGCTATATTAGTTGTTGGCATAGCTGGCCTTGAGATTCACATATTTGTTGAAGGCCGCAATCAAGAATGAAAAATTGGCATGCTTTCTAAATCTAAATTTTTAAAAAAAAAAAATCAAAGGCCGCAAGTTCATGCTTGCCGCGCTTGGCTCAGATTCAACGTGTTTGGACTCAGAGCCGGCTCTAGTTATTGGGTTAAGTTGTTACACATATTTTTCATGTATTAATATTCTCCACGTTTAAAAGAAAAGGTTAGGTGTTTTTCCTACCGTTCTAATGAACTTCTTGCTTGCAGAATATGAAAAATTTTACCGTAACAAATAATGACATATTAAGACTTAAATGTTTGTGTGAGACTCCGGTTTATAGAGTCATATGTGTGAGGAGGGCTTATAAGGATTAATTTGGCTACCTATGTCACCAAAGTGCACTTATCTTTTCGGTCACTGGTCCTGATAGAACTCCACAGTTAAGCGTGCTTGTGTTGGAGCGCTACTAGGATGGGTAACCTTTCGGGAAGTGAATTCCGGAATCGTGCGAGTGAGAACAAAGCACGGGGAAAGATAGTGTGGTGATTGTAGAGACAGTAAATCATGACTTTAAAGCCTCCTCGAGTTAGTGCTCTCGATCGTCGGACAGGGTGGGTCCGCGGGCCCGGGGAGAGGCGCCGTGGCACACTGTAGGGGCGGTCAGGGGCGTTACAATTTGGTATCAGAGTCGAACCCAGATGAGTGTGGAGTCAGGGACTCACACCATCGGGGGTAACGATCCTCGTGCGAAACGAGGGCGTTGCGTTCTATAAGTGGGGTGATTGTGAGACTCCGATTTATAGAGTCATATGTGTGAAGAGGGCTTATAAGGATTAATTTGGCTACTTATTTTACAAAAGTGCACTTATCTTTTCGGTCACACATCCTGAGAAAACTCCACAGTTAAGCGTGCTTGTGCTGGAGTAGCACTAGGATGGATGACCTTCCGGGAAGTCAGTTCCTGGAATCGTGCGAGTGAGGACAAAATACGGGGAAAGATCGCGTGGTGATTGCAGGGACAATAAATCATGACTTTAAAGCCTCCTCGGATTAACGATCCCAGCCATCGGACAGGGTGGGTCCGCGGGCCCGGGAAGAGTCGTCGAGGCACACGGGAGGGGCGGTCGGGGGCGTTACAATTTTTTACTTCACCTTAAATGTTTAGAGGTTGTTTGATATGAGTAAAAATTTCAAATTTTAACACATTTAGGTTTTTTGTTAAAAGATATTATAATTAAAATGAAAATGAAATGTTTACAGATTTAGATTGAAACTAAGATAGCTAAGTTGGACCAGAACCAGAACTAGTTTGGTTTGAGTAACCAGAAATTCAATTTGTTTAACCTTCTTCCAAACCACATGAAGTTAATGATAAGAAATCGTAGCTTACAGAGCTACTCAACAAATCTTTTCTTCTTACTTTTGTTTCCTAGGGTTTTCATCGATGCCCCAAACTTCACATGTCTGTTGTTATCCATTGTTGCTTCATGTATGTGGATAGCTGGGGATTGAGTGGTCGAAATCTTAAAGCTCTGTTCTTGATAACTCTGTCAATATATAGGAGAAGAGAGTCCATATACTGGAAGTGGTTTTGGTGTAGTCGGTGATTTCGTTCTGTCCAGATCACATAGATCGTGGCTTGCCAAGCAATCAGGGTAAGTTTTCTCCTACTTCATGGACCACTCATGCCGTTGTGGCTCGGTACACAATTTCTCTCAGGTTTGATGTTGCATCGGCGACTGATTTTGTTCCAGATGCCTCCAGAGAAAGTGCAGTCGAAGAGTAGGTGGCTTCTAGATTCGCCTTTGACTGCACACAAGAGACAGAGAGGGTTGATTTGAATTCTCCAACAAAGTATGTGCTCTCTTATTGGGCATTTGTCAAGGATAAACATCCATGTCAGGAACTTGTATTTCAGAATACCACCGGAGTTCTAGACCACTGCGTACCAAGGTACCTCATGTTGGGGGTTTCTGATTGCTGAGTATATATTCCCCATTGCATGATTGTTCCTTACCTCGTCATTTATCCCCATTGCAGGATTATCAGGATTTTGTGAAATTGTGATTGTTGAGAGCTGAGTCTAAACTTGAAATTTTTTATCAAAGCGAGCAAGCGACAAATTCCAACAACCACTATTCTAAAAATATGCAATTGTGACATTGATTCTAATTCCCACTTGATTTGGACCTTCAGGCTTAAATAATTGGCTGATGTCGCCTAGTTCATACCAATTGTCAGGTCAGAACCTGCACGTAGTGTCATTGCCAATTTGAGTTTAATCCAGAGATAGACATAATTTCTTATCTTTAAAAGCTTAATCGCCAACCAAGAAAGCTTTTGTTTTTGTTTCGTAGTCCATAAGTTATTTATAACATCGCCTATGACCTCTTTGATGAACCAACCCACCCATATCAAACCATGATTGAAAAACATCATCCAAATTAACTTATAAGCTTTTGCAATGTTCCAACTTAACATGTCTTTAACCCTTAATCATCCTTCTTTCTTACTAAGGATGATTGAAGTCCAAGCAACTCTTGATGAATGGTATCCCTCAATGCTATCTTTCCACATAAATGCACCAAAGAGGGCCTCGATTATCTTGGTAACTTTATTGGGAAGGACAAAAGATGAGCATAAAAAGTTCGCAATGCCATCAATTACTGAGTTTAAGAGATGCAATATATCTGCGAAGGAGAGTTACTTTATAGAGCAAGCGTTTAATTTTTTCTTCACTCAGTGAATTAAGGGAGCACAATCTGACTTTGAAAGTTTCTTGGTGCAAAGAGGGAGACTAAGGTACCTTATCGGCAAGGGTCCATGAGAAATACCAGTAGATTGTACAATATGGTTGTTTTCTGCGTCCGACAAGCCTGGGAGAAGAAGTTAGTTTTTGGGAGATTGATTGCTAGTCCGGATATGGCCTCAAAATCCTTCAGATAGCGAGTATGTTCTAAACATATCTTGACGAGCCGTCTGTGACAATTAGCGGATCGTCAACAAAACAGAGGTGAGTCATATTGTTATCTTTACACTAGTGGTAACCAAACACTCCTTCTTGTGCTCATGTTTCTAGCATCTTAGATAGGCACTTCGTAGCTAAAATGATTAAGTATGGAGATAAATGATCTCCTTGTCTTACTCCTCTCTTTCCTTTGAAATAGCCATGTAAATTCCTATTATATGCTACTTGAAATGAGGTGGTCAGAACACAAGATTCAATCCATCCTATGTAGATAGAGGGAACATATATGGCTTGTAAATAAGCAGAAATGAACTCCATTTTATCGTGTCAAAGGCCTTTGCAATGTCAACTTTTAAAGTAACATTTTCTTTCTTTTTCTGCTTGGTAACCATGAACAATGTCTGTTGCTAATAATGAATTTTTGTTAATAGTCTCCCTTTGATAAATGTAGATTGAGCAGGGTCGATAGAAGGAGGGGTTTGAATCTACACACGAGGGTGTTATAGAGGGTGTTATAGCACGAGATCGGCATGTGATCTGAGATCAATGAGGCCGATTACTTTTTTGGAATTAGAGTAAGGATAGTTGCATTCATGATGAGGGCAAGTAGGCTATTGAGAAGAAGTAAGTAATATCTTAGGCTACTTCCTCTGCAATGATACTCCATGATTCTTTGTTAAATGTGGAAGTAAGGCCGTCAGGTCCTGGGGATTTGTTGGGGTTTAAGCGAAACATGGTTATGATTATTTCATATGAGGTTGACAGAAACTCCATGGAGTGCTTTCTCAGTGCTAAAAATTTGAAACCAAATAGTTCTTTTAGCCAGAGGTTGGAACAAACGATAGTCGATAGGAACATGGGTCCCAACAACTTGTTGAAATGGCTCACAACGTGATTGCTCATCTCATGCGGGTCCGATATGACTTGACTATCCAAGCTGTAAGATAGTAAACATTGTAAGAATCCCTAGATGCTGAAATCTTGTGAAAATAATTTGTGTTCTGGTCTCCTTACCTAAGCCATTTCACCTTTGATCTTTGTCTAAAGTATGGTTCTTCAATTTATTTTAGGAAATCCATTTTAGTGAGTAGGTCTTTTTCTTGTTGATAAAGGTCAGATGAAGGTTGCGTTAATGCTTGTACCTGCGCAAATTTTAGCAAGTTGTTAGTATCTCTTTCATTCTCAGCTGAATATCTGAAAAGTTGTTTTTACTCAATGTCTTTAAGTCTTTCTTATTGGATTTTTGTTTTACACTTAGAGATGAAAAACTTGGCGGTAAGGGACATATGCTTCAAGTCCTATTCCAACTAGATTCCACAGTGACTTTGAAGTCAGGGTGTTTTATGAGAAAATTAAAGAATTTAAACAGTTTGGTGCCAGGTGTGGGGATGGCACAAAAAAGGTTCAAGACTCAAGGGAGTGGTCAGATATATTTGGGGAAAGGAAGAAAGCTAGGATGTTGGAGGTAAGCAGAAAGCCAATTGTCGTTTAGGAGGGCTCGATCAAGTTTTTTTACAATGAGATTTTGAGGCCGTTTGTTTGACCAAGTGTAAGTAGGGCCTTGAAAACTCAGGTCACAGACTTTGAGTTAAGTAAGGCAGTCTTTCAGTTCCATTAGAGAATTGTTAAGTGATTGACTTCCTGAGTGGAGTGCTTGGAGAAGTGAATGATTTGGTGGAAATTCCCACCTAAAAGCCACGAAACACTGTCCAGAGATAACCTTTGTTGGAGTTTTATGAGTCTGCACCAAAAGTTTGATCTCTTTTCTTTAACATTGTGAAGCATATATGGCGAAAAATATTAATCTATGATCTCATGCTATATTTACTTCACATGTCAGAGCTTGCTTGGTTTGGTGGAGGAGATTAGCAATTGCTAGTGATTTCCACATGACAATTATCCGACCATCTTCATTCTCTTGGTGATTGAAGATGTAAGACAACCAGGACAGCTTTGACTCACTATCTAGTTCAAATTAGGTTCTTTGTATGGGATACAAAAATAGCTCTTAGGACGGGCTTATGCATATAGAGCCATTCAAAAAAAAGTTTATGCTTCTCTGTGGCGGTTAGTTTTCTGACATTCCAAAAGGTATTTTGAATATACATATGATACAACATAAAATGGGGACAGACTAGTGGAGAGTAGGAGGCAGATCCCCTTAAGGTGGAGAGCCCTCTTGGTCGCTGGGTAGGAAAGGAGGGGGGAGAGATAATTTGGTGTGATGTTTGGTTAGGCTGGACTATGGAGTTTTGTGGGTCTTTGGGTGTATATTTGATTAGGAACTGGGAGGGTGAGGGAAGAAAATTGGTTTATGGTGGTGATGATCATCGAAGGTAGAGGGTTACGGTATAATGAAAGTTTCAAGATAAGTTTCTAGCTTTGTTTGGCTGGTATGAAAGAGTCTTTTACAGAGAGCATACTTGTATTTTCAGGTTAAGAATATGAAAAATGGATGGTTTGGCTGTCCGCAAGGGGATGAAGGGATATAGTGGCTAAATGGATATCTGAAGTACTTGAGATATGTTTACCCTTGTGAGAGTTGTCACTTGAGTTTGCTTTAGTAGTGAAGATTTCAATTGCATTTTCAGTTGACTGAATTCATGTGTCTGCAAGGTCTGACGTTTCCGGATCAACATCTATACCCTTCTCAGCTTCAACATTTTTATTCAGATTCTGTTTCTTCTTTGACATCCAGACTAGAGTAAACAAAGTACAGTTTCTAACCACATGTCGTATTCCTTTACGTAGAGAATAAATAGGGAGTACCCATGGGTAGGCTACTCCAACATTGATGATCTCACCACTTTCCCTTTCAATCTCAACTGATTAGGGTAGAGACTTTGTTAAGTCAGCTTTGACTTTTACGTGAGAAATTTTTATATCCAGCATTTTCAGAGTGAAATCATTTATCTTTTTAAGTTCTCCAATCTCTCCTACAATTAGGCTTAGAGCTTTATTATGACAAAGGTTTGGAGGGACTCCATGAAGGTGAATTCATATTGGGATGTTGTCTAATTTTTTAGCATCATCTCCATTAGCACTCCATTTAGGTTTATGCGCATACATTTTTCATGAAAACAAAACATTTTACACAACTATTTATTTAAAGTTATTGTTGTTTAGGGGAGTTAATCATAGATCTCATCCGGTGGATTCTAGCTCACAGCGGCCTTCTCAAGAGTATGTACCAAAGCGGCGTAACGTCGCTTGGCCACAACCCCTTTATGCGGCCAGGTCTGAAAATTTGGAGGTCTCTTTGGTTTCGTCTGAGGTTTTAGCCCTAGAATCATTGGTTCTTGCTAAAGGGAAAGCTATTGCAGAGGAGGAAGGGTCTGATGGTAGGGAATTGGGTGCTTTGATGGAAGATGATCTTCTTGATGAAGATGAGCTTATACCTGAGGAAGGAGAGATGGTTATGGATGGTTCTGTGGGAGAAGTCACTGGTGTTGAGCTGCCCATAAGCGCTGGTTTGGATTAACATAAAGAGGCTGCCACTTTGAATTCGTAGCTGAGGGTGTTGGCAGGAGATAGTGCTCTTGTGGAGAGTGCTATAGAGGGTGAAAAGGTTGAGACAGTGGAGTCGGAGGCTCCCCCTGGCTTTGTTATTAAAGGTATTGATATTAAAGGTACTGATACTATTGGTGATATTAAAGACTTGGATGTGGCGGATGTTACTGTCGGTTTACAGGGTATAGCTTTGGATAATAGGAGCCAAACTTTGATTAAGGGGGTTAGGAGTCCGGGTATTTTAAAAGGCATGTGTTCCAGGAAAATGAACAAGTTGTTGTTGGTATCGCCTAGGAAATGGGTAGGAACTAAGGGTAAAAATGTTCAGATAGAGTCGCGCTCTAACAATTTGACCTCTCGTGTTGTAGGAATAAAACTAGGGGCGACTGTGGCTAAGGGAGGATCGCGGGGATCGATGCCTTCTAAGAAAACGCAAAAAAGAATGGTGGCTCCCCTGAATCCACCGACTACTACGTGAAGATTTTAAGTTGGAATTGTCAAGGCTTGGGAAGCGACTTGACGAAGGATATTTTAAGTGATTTATGGATTAAATTTAAGCCTGATGTTTTGTTTTTTATCAGAGACTAAACAATCTTTCTTTTCTTTAAAAAATTTTTAGTTGCAATTTGGTTTTAATAATTTGTACATAATTGAACCGTTGGGTTTAAGTAGTGGTTTGGCTATTTTCTATTATAATGAAATAAATTTGGAAGTCTTATTTTCAAGTAATCGCATCATAGATGTTAATGCCTCTATTTATGGTTTTAAGGTTTCAATTTCTTTTGTATACGGGGAACCAGTAGCGGCGAATCGTTTTTTAGTATGGGAAAAACTAAAGGAAATAGGAGATACCAGAGATAAGTCGTGGTTAATAATTGGGGATTTGAATGAATTAACTGGTAATCATGAGAAACGAGAGGGTAAGATGAGAGCGGCGGTATCTTTTATTCCTTTTAACAATATGCTAAGGCATTGTGGAATGACAGAGTTCCCATGCGCGGGAGATCAGTTATCATGGAAAGGCACGAGGAATAATCAAAAAGTACGGTGCAAGTTAGACAGAGCGGTAGGAAACGAGGATTGGCATACTGCTTTTCGGCATTCGAAAGTCGAATATTTGGCGAGGATCGGGTCGGACCATCGACCTATTTTGCTCAAGTTTAATTACAAAAATGTAAAGTTCTTCAAAAATTTTCGGTTTGACAAACGGTGGGTAGGTAAAGATGGATTTTCTGAGGTTGTAGAAGCGGGCTGGAGGGGCACCAGGAACTTTCGGGAAACATCTTTTATTGGAAAAATTCAAAATTGTCGAAATTCGATTTCCTGGTGGCGGAAGAATAACGTCTCACCGGGTAAGGAGAAAATAGACGCTCTCAAGGTTAATAGTGGATATTAAAAAGAAATTGATTGATGCTTATAAGGATGAGGAAATATATTGGAAACAAAAAAGTCGAAATGTATGGCTGAAAGAGGGTGATAAAAATACGAAATTTTTCCGCGCATCAACTAAACAAAGACAGGTACGGAACCGAATTTTGGGCTTTTTTGATTCTCAAGGCTCTTGGGAAGAGACACCAGAGCGTTTGGAAAATATTGCGGTCGAGTATTTTAATGAGTTATTTAAACCTACGATGACTGGGGATTTTTCTCGGGTTCTCGAGAATGTCCATCCAGTCATTACAGATAGAATGAATCAGATACTGGTTAAGGATGTCACAGAGGCGGAGGTGCGGTCTGCCCTTTTTGCTATGCACCCGGAAAAGGCCCTTGGGCCAGACGGGATGACGGCTTTGTTTTTTCAAAGATATTGGGGGATTTTAAGGGAGGACCTCGTTAAGTTGGTTCGTGATTTTTTCAGGTCGAAGCATTTTGATTCTCGTTTAAATGAGACGAATATTTGTCTCATTCCAAAGACGGATCAACCCAAGCGAATGACGGAACTTAGACCTATAAGTTTATGTAACGTGGGTTACAAAATCATCTCGAAAGTTCTGTGCCTCAGACTTAAAATGTTTTTACCGTCCGTCATTTCTGAGACACAATCGGCTTTTGTGTCTGGCAGATTAATTACGGATAATATTCTGGTTGCCCAGGAGATGTTTCATGGGTTAAGAACGAATCAAAAATGTCGTTATGAGTTTATGGCCATAAAGACGGATATGAGTAAGGCCTATGACCGTGTGGAATGGTCTTTCTTGGAGGCGGTTATGCAGAAGTTGGGTTTTGATCCTGTGTGGATTTCCTGGTTAATGTGGTGCGTACGATCCGTGTCTTATAAGGTTCTTTTTAATGGTCGTCCAACGGGGAATATTATTCCCCAAAGGGGATTAAGGCAGGGAGATCCACTCTCTTCATACCTTTATATCTTGTGTATGGATGTCCTAATTGCGAATATCAAACGCAAGGAAAGGGATAACGCTTTAACTGGAGTGAAGATCGCACATCAGAGCCCAGCGATCTCACACCTTTTATTTGCTGATGATAGACTTTTTTCTGTAAAGCGGAAGATGCACAATATCAAGCTATCTTGGAGGTTTTACAGGAGTATGGGGTCGCATATGGGCAAGTAATAAATTTTGATAAATCGCCAGTTTTTTTTGGTCGGAATGTTCCGGAACAAACTAAAGTATTGCTAAAAGCCAAATTGAGTATTTCAACGGAAGGGAGTATGGGCAATTATTTGGGAATCCCGGAAAGTTTGGGTGGGCCAAAAAGCCAGATTTTCAATTTTATCAAGGAAAGGTTAGGTGAGAGAGTTAATGGGTGGTCTTCCAAATTTCTCTCAAAAGGAGGCAAGGAAATTCTGATTAAATCAGTTGCTCTTGCACTTCCAAACTACGTCATGTCATGTTTTAAGCTTCCCCAAGGATTGATATCACAGTTGACATCTGCGATTGCAAATTTTTGGTGGAGTTCCAATGGATGTAACCGCGGTCTCCATTGGGTTGCATGGGACAGTTTATGCATTCCGAAAGAGGCAGGAGGCTTAGGCTTCAAGTCTCTAGGGGATTTTAACACGGCCCTACTGGCTAAACAATTTTGGAGACTAATACAGTTTCCCGCATCGCTAGTTGCTCGAGTGTTAAGGGGTCGAAACTTCAAGAAGGTTCATCCTTTAAACGCCAAAAAACCACATTTACCCTCCTTCGGTTGGCGGAGTATTTTTTCTTCGCAAGCACTGTTACAGAAAGGGGTTAGGATACGTATTGGTTCAGGCATTAATACTTCTGTGTGGCATGATCCATGGCTACCGGATGTAGTTCCGAGACCGGCGCGAGGCCGAGGCAGTGCTTGGCATCCGCGCTACAAGTCCAACACTTAATTGACCCTCTCACACGGGAGTGGCACTTGCCAATTCTACACGAATTTATGGGACCGGAAGATATTGGGCTTATACGAGGGATCCAACCTAGCAGAACCACAACATATGATGGCTTAGTTTGGCATTACACTAAATCAAGTCAATATACGGTGAAGTCGGGGTATAAGCTCCTGCATTCGGAGGCGATAAATCAGATTAATAATAACGGCTGGGGATCGGGTTTGGAGGCTTTGAAAGCTTTTCCTTGGACGTTAGCTTGCCCACTGAAAATTCAACATTTTCTTTGGCAAATGATTACTGGGAGTTTGGCGGTGACGACTAAATTAATAGGGAGGGGGATCCCTTGCGACACACTGTGTCAACGTTGTGGTCTTACTGAGGAGACTATAAATCATGTTTTCTTTGGGTGTGGCGCACTTGGGCACATCTGGAACTTTAGTAGAAACCTAGCAAATCAAGAGGAGTTTCCGTCATGTTCATTATTTTCCAATATGGATTATCTTTTCTGGCGGAATCCTCAAAGAAACCAGGAGAAGGTTGGTCATCTATTTCCATGGATCATGTGGTTCATTTGGAAGGCGAGGAACCAGAAGATTTTCCAAAGAATCCAAATAGAGTTTGAGGAAATACTGAAAAATGCAGAGACAGAAATGTTGGCCTGGGAGGAAGCACATATTATTTCTCGAACGGAGGAGGTTGGGGACCCTTCAGAGAGCAAGAGTTCTTTTGAATTGCGGTGTTGTACGGATGGGTCGTGGAAGCATGCGAAATCTTTTTCTGGATTAGGTTGGATTTGTCTTGATAGGGATAACTCGACGATCCTAGTTGGTGCAAAGTGTCTCCGTCGAAGTCTTTCACCTTTGCATTCAGAATTAGAATCGCTTATGTGGGCCATGTCAGAAACATTGCCTGCCGGTTTTTCGAGACTGATTGTATGGAGCTACTTACGATCCTACAGAATCCAGATGATTGGCCAGCTTTCTATACATACCTCCAAGATTTTCGTCGACTTCGCGATCAACTCCTAGGTTTCACAATATCAAAAATCAAGCGCACAGAGAATACACAAGCAGACAGCCTAGCTCGCGGATCTCGTAGTTTACATTATGATTATACATTTGTAGATTCCTTTTTTCCGGATTGGACGACCAATTCCGGTAAGACTATCTGATTTAGTGTTTGGTTGGAAAAAAAATTATTGTTGTTTAAAACCAATTTAACGATCTTTCAATGTTGAAGATTGATCATATAAGTCGACCAATTCGAACTATCACCCCATCAAATTCGGAAATTGTAATTTCATCTCATGTTAGTTATGATTCCTAGATATCTTAAGTGACAATAATACTCGATTTTCAATATTTTTGTATTAGTTTGGATTTAGGTTTGAAATTTTCTATTAGAAAATAAAAAAAGTTTATTGCGAAAAAGATTAATGAAAAATTATACAGAAAACAAATTAAAAGCCAACAAGTATGCATGTAATTTACCATTTTTTAAACAAAAACATACATCTTTTCAAACAAAAACATGTTAGCTGACATAGTCTTAGAACAAAACCGTCGGTATATATATATAGACCTGCCAAAATAGTAAAACGCTAATCCATTGTCTAAAACAATAAAGTGACTTTTAAAAAAGAAGAAAATTTTAAGCTAACTTTTTAGTGTAACAAGCTATTCCATTGGTATTATTTCATACTTAAATATAATATTTACAAATGAATAAAAATATAATTATTAGAAACTCTTATAAATTATATATTTTTCTGAAATGTTCACCAAACCTACCAAGTTTGCTGTAAGAGAGAAACGGCTGTCGAGGATATAAAGGATGTGTCTCAACACGTGTGCCAGATGGTGCTCTTCTCCTCTTTAGTTTCTTATAATTTCTTCTGATTATCATTTACATGTGTGCCTTCACATGCAGTTTTTACCACTCGTGTGTTCTAATGGTTTTTACTCTCACCTCAAACGAGGCCGTTTTTAACGTTTGTTATCATCTTAACATCGATCCTCACTAACTTTGTTATTCATATCTTGAAGTATTAAGCTTAATTTCATCAAATTTCTCTTTTAGTTTAATTAAGTCTTTCTTAAGTTTCCATATGACTAGTTTCATCAAACTTTGCTAAATTCTATGTGGTTAAACCATACTATATAGTATGTATATAGTTTAGATAAGATAAATGATTATGATCAATGTCAATATATATGATCTGATATTAATGCATTTTGGAAAAAAAATCTTGAAATAGTATCGGTATCTTTCACTCCTCATGCATTGCCGTTAAGATATTTATTTATCCACAGTAAATATGTTCTCATGCAACAAAAATTAACTTGTAACGTTTATTATATAGTTTTGGCATTTTCCTTATCAAAACTTAGGCAAAGGGTAAAACTATCATACTCTCGACTCTCTATTTATTAATGTTTTTCCTTAGATGAAATCATTATAGTTTTCTTTTTTCCCTTTCCGAAACTACAATGCATTAGCTGATTATTTTTCGAGGACAAGAAAAATGTTGAAGAGTGTAAATCCAATGGCATTCTACGATATTAGGAAGCAACCATTTGCTACTTTAGGGTACATTGTAACCAAACCTGAAAATGCAGAAGTTTGCTACGACGTCGACCATCCGATCCCAAACGTCGAAGATCCGATCTACGGTTCAGATGAGTTCCGCATGTACGCTTACAAGATCAAACGGTGTCCACGGACTCGTAGCCACGATTGGACGGAGTGTCCTTACGCTCACCGTGGTGAGAAAGCCACTCGCCGTGACCCTCGTCGTTATAGTTACTGCGCCGTCACATGCCCGGCTTTTCGAAACGGTGCATGTCACCGTGGCGACACATGCGAGTTCGCACACGGTGTGTTCGAATATTGGCTCCACCCGGCGCGTTACCGGACACGCGCTTGTAATGCAGGGAACTTATGCCAGAGGAAAGTGTGTTTCTTTGCACACGCGCCGGAGCAGCTCCGGCAGTATGAGGGAAAGCATAGGTGTCGGTACGCGTATAAGCCGGTGAGGAGAGGCGGAAACGGCGACGGTGCGGTGATGAGGTTGGACGGTAAGGATTATGACACGTGGAAATATCAGGAGAAACGCGGGAAAAGTGATATAGATATAAACGAGGAGAGATTGGTGAAGTGTTGGAGTGGGATGAGCATTGTGGAGAATCGTTATGAACCGTCCGATTTGGATTTAGATTTGTCACATATTGATTGGATATCGGAATTGATCGATTAAATTGAGGTAAAGACAAAAGAATTAATAAAAAGTGGTTTTTGTTTATGTCAATACCAAGATTTAAGACGAGAGATCTTGTCATGTACTATATGGTAAAATCTAATTAATATGATTTAATGATAATGATTACATGAAATGTCGATAACAGTATTTTAACTGTGTATCAGAGTCTACATTAATATAAACTTAAAATAATTATAGCCTTCTTTTACTTTTAGTTTTTGAGACATAAAACCTTAAATTCATGCACAATATATGTATACACCACACATTGGAACAACTCGAGTACTATCATTTACCCCGTGGGTGTACTTCCAGCGGCCGGTGTAGCTCCAGTTGCTGGTGTAGCACCAGCCGCGGGTGTAGCTCCACCAGCGGGTGTAGCTCCACCCGCGGGTATACCCTTAAACCAAGGCTGTTTTTTTAACCATTCTGGTATATTTCCGGAAAATGATTTTCCAGCTCCATTAGCATTTCCGAATGTCCAGAAAACTGTTTTCCATCCCAAGATCCGCCATATCCACCTGAAAACTTTAACAAATTTTGGATTGCAGGTGCCAAAGTAGTTCCTTCTGCCGCCGCAACTGGATTATCCTTAGGTTTTCCTACCATCTTATTCCTACACCACTCGCACACAAAATGATATGTGTATATATAAAGGTTTAGCTATATTTAAAAAGATTTACCATTATCCAACTTTTTGATAATATGAGAATTTAAAGGGAATATCAGTTTACAACATTTAGGTGAAGAAGCTTAAGTTTCAAATCGAAACTAGGTGGAAGAGATCCTAAATAGTTGGATCTTTACACAAAAGAAAACCAAAGAGCAAACAAATTTTCATATCATATTGACAGTTTTTCTTAATAATCATCTTAACAGTTTTTCAAATCATGCTTCTTTTTTGTTAAATCATGCCTCGGACAGAAAAAAGGAAATCAAAATTGTGATGAAAAAAAAACAACTAATATAAGTTAACAATGAGGGGTATACTAATTTAGCAATAAGATTGTAACATAAGTTAACAATGTGATTAATTAATCACGTTGACAAATCATCAAATCAGGTTTAAAGAAGGACCATAGACAAAAGAGAGAAAGTAACTAAAGCAAGTTTTGTTATAAAAGAAATTTTTAATAAAATTATGAAAATCCTTTTTAGCCAAAACTTTCTAAACAAAACAAAAGAATATGCGGAATGACTTATTACTATGTACATGTGCACGGATGTGGAAGATAAATAAGCATAAATCTCTAGTGATATTAATGTAATTTGTTCACTTTACTTAATAAGCGACGCGATGAGAGCAGCGGCCGTCACTCCGAGGGTGCCACCGGCCGTGAACCCGGTGGTTAAGACAGCAGTGGCTAGAGTAGCTGGTATAATAACCGGACTGAATATCACGAAAAGCGGTGTGCTTACGGTTAATGCCACGGCTGAACCGGCAAGTGTTAGACCGGCGAAGGTGAAGAAGACTGAAGAGGCGACGGCAGCTGTGACCACCTGAAAAAATTCCAACAATGGGATGAGAAAAGAGAACATATCGGAATCAATATTATAAGGTTTGATGACTGAAATTTATTTTGAAGGAGTCCTTTTTGGCTCCTATATAGTTTGTGATCTAAAGGATGTGGTTTGGTGGTAGGAAGAGAGAGATGAATTTTTATTGATGGTAGGATTGGTACACATGCAAAAACGACCGGAGTAAATAGAGATCTTACGTTACGTTATATCACATTTGCTTTCTTTTTTGTTCATGGTTTTGTGTTGGTTGTCATGTCTTTTTGGATATTGTCTTTCTTGTAAAATCTCAAAATTGATTGTCATGTGTCAATTAATGTTTAGTGAATGGAACACCCTAAACCTTAAGCCAAACTTGAGTTTTCGAACCCTACACCTCAATCCGAACACCCTAAACTTGGGCAAATTACCGAACCGAACTGAACCAAATCGGAAGGAACCGAACGTGAGTTTCGATTCTGAAAAAATAATCCAATGGATCATAAACTTTGAAACCGAAAGATCCAGAACCTGAACAGAAAATTTGAAACTAGAACAATACCGATTTATGATCGGTTTCAACGTGGATCTTAAATTCTGAAACTAAAAGAACAAGAACCGAAATTTTAAGTTCAAAACCAAACTTAATACAACAGAAATCGAAATTATGGTTTGATTTCAGTTTCGCTTCCGAGAAAAAGAATCAAATGGATTCTAAACTTCATAATCGAAGGAACCGAAACTGAATCAAACCAAATTTCGAATCTTGAACTGGAATCAAACCGGTTCTAATCGGTTATAATATGAATCCTAAATTTCATAACCGAAACCGAATATCCAAACACCATTGTCTAAACAGAATTGTGATTCCATTTTTCATTTTGCTCAGTTTCATTTATTGTTTGATCTCTTTCTTTTCTTTCTTCCTTTTCCATATTTCTTGATATTCCTTTCATACAAAAAAAGAATCTATTCCGCCACTATTTATTTTTATAAGTGAGATCATTTTAGACCGAAGCTCAGAGTTGTCTCTTATAAATCCATAGAAGCCCTTTTATGTAAAGAAAAGAAAGCTTATATATAAGTTAATGATACTATTTGGTTATAATGACAATTTTGCAAACAAAACTGATCGTACTATGATTGTAAACCACTTCGAGGAGCAAAATATTTAATTTAACCTTATTCCATGTATCATATTATGATTGTAAACCACTTCAAGGCTAGTGAAATTATTTTGACAAGCATTGTATCATAATAATCTTTCATTTTACAATCATATAATAAGCAGATTCAACATTACATATAAATATAAATGTTTGTAAAACCCCCTTTTCTTATAGTATATTAGTCATACAATATTTTTTCGAATTAATGCAAAATAAATAACATCTCGACCAATGCCTTTTACTCCTTTAATTTACCTTTACCCTTGTGTTTACTTCCACTCTTGGGTGAACTTCCACCACCGGATGAGCTTTCATTGCCTGATGAACCTCCGCCACCGGATAAACCTTTACCCTTAGATTTACCTTTACACTTGGTACACCCACTTCCGAGTTTACTCCCACCCATGGATGAACCTCCACTTCCATGTTTACCACTGCTCATGGATGAATCTTTACCTTCATGTTTTTTTCCATCTTTTTGTTTACCTCCATCTTTGGATGAACTTTTACCCTCATTCTTATCTCCTTTTTTGTGTTTACCCCCACCCATGGATGAACCTCCACTTCCATGTTTACCACTACTCATGGATGAATCTTTACCTTCATGTTTTTTTCCATCTTTGTGTTTACCTCCATCTTTGGATGAACTTTTACCCTCATTCTTATCTCCTTTTTTGTGTTTACCCCCACCCATGGATGAACCTCCACTTCCATGTTTACCACTACTCATGGATGAATCTTTACCTTCATGTTTTTTTCCATCTTTGTGTTTACCTCCATCTTTGGATGAACTTTTACCCTCATTCTTATCTCCTTTTTTGTGTTTACTGCCACCTTCGTTTTTACCACCCGTCATGGATGAACCTCCACCCCCCTTTTTACTTCCACCCATAGATGAACCTCCGCTGCCGTGTTTACCTTCACCTTTGGATAAATCTCCACCCTTGTGTTTGCTTCCACTTTCATGTTTACCACCACTCATAGATGAACCTTCACCTTTAGATGTACCTTTACCTTTGGATTTACCTTCACATTTAGATTTACCTTTTAAATTTGGGATCTTAAATCCACCAGGCATTTTGAAACCACCTGGCATCTTAAATCCATGTTTGGGTGAACTCCCACCACTAGGCGAGCTTCCACCGCCGGATGAGCTTCCACCACCGAGTGTGCTTCCACTTCCTGCTGAACTTCCGCCGCTGGGAGTGCTTCCACCGCCGGCTGAGCTTCCGCCGCCGAGAGTGCTTCCACCGCCGGATAAGCTTCCACCCCCTGATGAGCTTCCACCCCCTGATGAGCTTCCACCGCCGGATGAACTTCCACCACCGGGTGTACTTCCACCCCCAGTTGAGCTTCCACCTTTGAGTGAACTTCCACCCCCGGATGAGCTTCCACCTTTGAGTGAACTTCCACTTCCGGATGAGCTTCCACCTTTGAGTGAACTTCCACCTCCGGATGAGCTTCCACCTTTGAGTGAACTTCCACCCCCGGATGAGCTTCCACCTTTGAGTGAACTTCCACCCCCGGATGAGCTTCCACCTTTGAGTGAACTTCCACCCCCGGATGAGCTTCCACCTTTGAGTGAACTTCCACCCCCGGATGAGCTTCCACCTTTGAGTGAACTTCCACCCCCGGATGAGCTTCCACCTTTGAGTGAACTTCCACCCCCGGATGAGCTTCCACCTTTGAGTGAACTTCCACCCCCGGATGAGCTTCCACCTTTGAGTGAACTTCCACCCCCGGATGAGCTTCCACCTTTGAGTGAACTTCCACCCCCGGATGAGCTTCCACCTTTGAGTGAACTTCCACCCCCGGATGAGCTTCCACCTTTGAGTGAACTTCCACCCCCGGATGAGCTTCCACCTTTGAGTGAACTTCCACCTCCGGATGAACTTCCACCTTTGAGTGAACTTCCAGCCCCGGATGAGCTTCCACTACCGGGTGAGCTTCCACCTCCGGATGAACTTCCACCTATGAGTGAACTTCCACCCTTAGATTTACTTTTACCTCCGGATTTACCTCCACCCATTTTAGAACCTTCACCTCCATGTTTTCCACTGCCCGTGGACGAACTTTTATTCTTGTGTTTACTTCCCCCCTTAGTTGAACTTATACCTTCGTTTTTGTCTCCACCAATTGATGAACCTTTGCCCTTGTGTTTGCTTCCACCCATGGAAGAACTTTCACCCTTGTGTTTGCTTCCACTCTCGTGTTTGCTCCCTTTTGTAGACAAACCTTTACCCTCGTGTTTGGTTTTACCTTCATGTTTACTACTACTCATAGATAAACTTCCACTTCCTTGTTTACTACTACTCATAGATAAACTTCCACTTCCAGATATATTTCCACTAACTTGACCCTCGGATTTACCTCCAAACCCTGGGATTTTAAAACCACCTGGCATCTTAAACCCACCCGGCATCTTAAATTTACCCTTTGGTGAACTTCCACCGCTAGGTGAACTTCCACTTATGGGTGAGCTTCCACCACCGGATGATTTTCCACCACCAAGTGAGCTTCCACCACCAGATGAACTTCCACCTTTTAGTGAACTACTACCGACAGATGAACCTCCACTCATAGATGAGGCTCCATCCTTGGATTTACCTTTACCTCCGTGTTTACCTCCACCAATAGATAAACCTCCACCCTCTTGTTTACTTCCACCTTTTTGTTTACTTCCACCCATACTTGAACCTCCACCACCGTGTTTACCTCCACCAATGGATAAACCTCCACCCATGGATGAACTTCCACCCTTGTGTTTACCTCCACCAAGGGATGAACCTCCACCCATGGATGAACTTCCACCCTTGTGTTTACCTCCACTCTCGTGTTTACCTCCACTAAGGGATGAACCTCCACCCATGGATGAACTTCCACCCTTGTGTTTGCCTCCACTCCCGTGTTTACTTCCACTCATACTTGAATCTACACCTTTCTCTTTACCTCCACCCCCATGTTTACCTCCACCAATGGATGAACTTCCACCTTTGTGTTTGCCTTCACTCTTGTGTTTGCTCTCTTTGGTCAATGAACCTCCACTTTCATGTTTTCCTTTACTTTCTTGTTTACTACCACCCATTGAACCTCCATGTTTACTACCACCCTTAGATGAACTTTTATCTTCACTCTTAGATTTACTTTTACCTTCATCTTTAGATTTACCTCCACACCATCTAATAAACTTTTTAATACACTCTGGTATTTTTAACAATGTAGGTTTCTGAGCTGGAGCCGATGAAGCTCCTGGCCCAGTCGGTGGTGCTCCAGCTGGTGGTGGATTATTCCTGCGCTTTACTCCTATCCTATGTCTACATCACACAAACAAGAGTGTATACACACAAGAAGTTAATTAAGAAAACAATTTTGTTCCATATTCTTAATTTATACTAAAAAAAAAAGTTCTATACCATATTTTTCTCAATATGCAATCTAAAACTATTGAAAATATGTGCACAAGTGAATGCTATATAAGCATAAATCTAGAGTGAAATCAATTTGTATTGACAAATATTACTTAATGAGCCATATGATGAGGCCAAGGGCCGTGACTCCAAAGGTGGCACCAGCCGAGAGCCCAGTGGCTAGGAGAGTAGTGGCAATAGTGGCAGGTACGAGGATCGGACTGAATATGATGAAAAGCGGCGTGGAAACGGCTAATGCCACGGCCGAACCAGCAAGTGTTATACCGCCTAAGCCTAACAAGGCTACCGAGGCCACGGAAGCAATAATCATCTTAATGACCTCCATCAATGGTATGATAAAAGAGAAAGTTTGGAGAAAAGATAACAATCTTCCTTCTCTTTGTGACAACTGAGATTGAGATGCGGTTTGAGGGAACATCACTCTTCCTTCTCTTTGTGACAATGACTGAGATTGAGATGCGATTTGAGGGAACATCATTCGAAGAAAAGGAAACATTCTTCCTTCTCTTTGTGACAATGACTGAGATTGAGATGCGGTTTGAGGGAGTTCTTCGTTCATGTTTTTTGCTTTCTGATCGATCCGATGGTTGTGTGGTTCTTGGTGATGGAAAGAGAGAAGGCTTTTTATGAAGGAGTTGTGAGGTCTACTACGTGCACGGTACACATGAATGCTCCATGCAAAACGATTGGAGTAAAAGGGAGATTCTACGTTTACGTCACGTCAAATTTGCTTCTTCTTTTTTGTGATCATGTTTTCGGGACCTTATGTTCTTTCTTGTAAAATCTTAACTGTTTTCGTTTGATTTCATTGCTTTTACGAAAAATATCAAAGCGTGAAACTTTTTTTTGTTATAAGCCATATATGCAATCACTAAAAAAAAGTTAGTTAAATGAGTAAATTGATCCTGATGGTAATTAATTAGTTGAAATAAATATATTTATTTGCTAATTTATTAGCTCACAATTATTTTATTTCAATGTAATGGCTAGGGGTAGACAAAATACCTGAACCCGAAGAACCGAACCAAACCAAACCGAACCCGAACCGAAAAAGTAGACCCGAACCGGTCCAAACCCGAATTTTTGAAATATCCGATCGGATCTTAAACTCAATATCCGAAAGAACCGGAACCGAACCCGAACCGAACCGAGAACCGAATTAGTACTTGAAATACCCTCGAAAATAGTTATATATACAAAATATTACTTATGTTTTATATTAATATATAATATATATAATCAAAGTTATAATTTTATT
>OVAN01003722.1:0-28055 GCA_900406275.1 Anastatica hierochuntica
AGATTTCTGGTGGGGAGTTTGGTCATGAGTTATTCCGATTTGCCTGCGCTATAAGCCCAAATGAAATGGTCAATGAGAATATAAATAAAGTGCAATGCATAGAGATAATAGTCTGAAATCATCATGAAGCATAAACAATCCATAAACTGAATCGATAAAAACATCAAAATGACTCAAACAACACTAAAGAAAAAGAAAAAACATAAGTAACCTCTCCCAGACTTATCTCACACCGTCTTGGTGTGAAACAAATCCAAGGAAGGGGTAAGTGGCAAATAAAAATAACAACCCAAAGAAAAAGAAAAAAATGAAAAGAAATGGAAAGAGAACTAGTGAGCTGCTCTGGAAGTTCTAAGCCTTTGTCCGGGTCTGGCTATGGGGCGCTTGTCTGCATCTCCGGAGGTGTAGTCTGCTCTCCTCTTGGAGCGCTCCTCGCTCCATCTGGCCTCCTCTCGCGCAAGAGCCGCGCGAGTCTCCTGAGTCTCCTCCTCCTCATCAAACTCCTCACTCTTAGTCTCCTCGTCATCAGCATATGCAACAGCTGCAGGAACAGGTGGCGCTCTATGCCTAATAGCATCCTCACGAACAGACCTCCGAGGAGAACAAGAAAGAAATCTCCCTATCCTGGAGAGTCCTCTAGTGAAACGCAGCATGAGAAACCCCGTCTGTTGATGTATCTGAAATGTCCAAGCTCTGAACTCTGCAGCAGAAACAGAAGGTGGCGGTGGCAGGTCAAGCTCGTAGGCACTGAAATCCTCCAGAAACAGCTCCGCGATCTCAGGATTAGTAGGTGCAGCAGGTGGAGGCATATGAGCCTCATAATCAGCATCATCAGCATCATGGTCCCCAGCAAGACCGGAAGAACCCTTCTTAAAAGAAGGGGGACAGGGGCAAAGATGCTCCAGAAGAGTTAGAAACTCAACTCCTGGTGAATTAGCTAGAGATGTCAAGTCCGAGCATGGCAGCTCGATGTAGAGAGACCTCTACTTGCGGTCCTGGAAGTGAATAAATGAATGGTCTCAAGCTGTCTAGAGAATGCTTCCAGGGGAAGCTAGAATGGCGTAGTCAACAAGATGCTTCCCATCGAGGAAAGCATAGAGAGGTCTATGGTCCTGAAACATCCCCTTCTGCTTGGGGAGCTTGAACTCTACTCTCTGGTGACCAGTGAAGTCAAATCTGACAAAGCACAGAAGTCAGGTAATAAGAGCACCCGCAGCAAAACACTTCTTCTCAGAAGCCACCACCTTGAAGAAGGCGAACTTTTCAGCAACCACTGCAGCCATGTTCAGATCCGTAGCCGCCACATAATGGATCTGAGGTGCCAAGTCCCATGTATGTCCAACGCAAATAAAAATAAGAACCAACTCGTCGTTGGTCACAGCAACCTGAATAGACTTTGCGTAGATGTGAGAGCTAAGAACCTTGGCCACGAGGCGAAGGACAGGACTGCGGATATGTGACTGCTTCACGCTCCGAGAGACAAATTTCCCAGTAGCAATAAAGTCCCAACACTCACTAGACCTCGGCAAAGTTGGTACCCAAGTACCTCGGCCCTGCGCAAAACCAAAAACTTTAGCCAAGTCCATAAGGGAGTTAGAATAAAACTGACCCTGCAAAATGAAGGAGAATGTGCCTTGGTCAGCCACCGGGTTGTCCAAATCCGGATAGACATAGCGCGCAGAAGCCAGAAACTCCTCACACAACTTTGGTAGACATGCTCTTGAAGCTCCAACAAGCCTTAGAGTCCCATCCTGTCAAAAAGAGCGTAGAAATCGTACCGAATACCTAACACCTCCAGCAAGTCGTTATCAACGACCCGAGTCATCGGGAACGTGAGTGTCCCAAGTCCTGCAGAAACTGCGAGTCATATTGGTCCCACTTCTGAGTAACGGGATAGTTGGTAGGATGTATGATATCGCTCCTCTTGATCTGATGGTGTAGAAGGGAGCTGGATGGATTTCGCGTCTTCGAAACCTCTTCTATCTTTCGTCTACCCAAAACCTGCGAAAATAAACAATTGGAAACCAAATTAGTATCTGAATCAAAACGAGATAAACACAAAAATCAATCACTTTAATTCAAAGAGTAATGCTCCTGCAAAACTCAAGCTCATAAATACGAAGAGCATGCATCAAATCACTCATCAAATCAAGAACAACATCGGATATATCCAATTTTCGTTTGCATTTCAAATCCAAGTGAAAATAATCAATACATCGCAACCAACCATTAAAACATGTTGTAATCAATATATACCACAAAAAAATAAAATCACCAATACCTAAGACAAATCATGAAGAAACATGCATCATCGCAAAAATCTGGCGTACGAAATGCGAAATCCCAAATCACCAAATTCAATCCTTAAAATGCTAAATCTAGTTGCAATCCTACTGATAAACATCTTAGAATATGTGTATAAGATCATTCAAGCACCAAATATTGATTGAAATTCAAGAAATTAAAAGTTCCCAAATTTCTCCGAAAAATCTGCTAATAGAGATTGCGGACACATATCTTCGATTTTGCGAAATCTGATCGGATAGAAAGATAGAGGATGAAATTCCCTTTATTTTAGACTCAAAAATCGTTTAGATCCGTTAAGAACTGAAGAAGAACGAGTCGAAGAGGTGATTTTTTCGTTTTCTTTGAAAGAGAAGTTATGAACTCACCTGGGTTAATTACGCGATATATGTTGTGTAATCGGGACAAGGATCAATCAATCCTTGTCCCTCTGCTTTGACACAAAATTAGACAGGGATCGAAAGATCCCTGTCCTTCTGTCTAGGTGGTCATGTTTTCTACAATGCGAAAGCTAAAAACAAAGAAAATGTTAAAAGCATTAAAAACCAACACAAAAAGACGAAGAACACTATAAAACTAGCTAAAAATGAAAAAGAAAAGTACCTAATAGGTTGCCTCCCACTCAGCACTTGTTTAAAGTCTCGAGCATGACTGTAATGCGATCAGGCGGTAGGTGGATCCGTTAAAATAAATCGCATTCTTTCTTCGGAAGGCTCGTCTGCAATGTATGGCTTAAGTCTCTGGCCATTCACAGTGAATTTTCTCCCATTTTCTTCAAGAACAACAACTCCATATGGTCGGACCTCAGCAATCAGAAATGGTCCCGACCAACGCGATTTGAGCTTTCCTGGAAACAATCGCAAACGTGAGTTAAACAACAATACCTAATCTCCTTCAACGAAATGGCGTGGAATTATCCTCCTAGCATGGAATGCTTTGGTTCGTTCCTTGTAGATTCTTGTGTTCTCATAAGCATTCAATCGAATCTCGTCAAGTTCATTGAGTTGAATCATCTGCTTCTCTGTTGTAGGCTTGATGTCAAAGTTCATCAACTTCGTCGCCAAAAGCCCCTGGTACTCGAGTTCAATAGGCAAGTGACATGCCTTCCCATATACCATATGAAACGGTGTAGTGCTGAGTGGTGTCTTGTAGGCGGTGTGATATGCCCATAACGTATCATCTAGCTTCATAGCCCAATCTTTTCACGTTTTGCCTACGGTCTTTTCCAGGATTCCCTTGAATTCCCTGTTGGAAATCTCAACTTGTCCACTTGTTTGAGGATGAAAAGGTATGGCTACCTTATGTCTAACTCCATGCTTCTTCAGCAAATTCTCAAACAACCTGTTGATAAAATGGGATCCTCCAACACGTATTACCACTCTTTGCACACCAAAGCGAGAAAAAATCACAGATCTGAACATCTTCAGGACCACTTTGGCATCATTAGAGGGGTTGGCCAGCGCCTCAACCCACTTAGAGACATAATCAACTACAACCAAAATGTATTGATTTCCATAAGAAGATGGGAAAGGTCCCACAAAATCAATATCCCATACGTCAAAAACCTCTACTTTCAAGATGAAGTTCTAAGGCATCTCATTCCGCTTATTGACGTTGCCTTTTCTCTGATAAGCATAACACTTAGAGATTTAATCATGGGCGTCCTTGAAGAGTGTTGGCCACCAAAAACCTGCCTGCAACACTTTCGAAACAGTTTTGCAAATAGCAAAATATCCTGCATATTCAGAACCATGGTAGTGATACAGAATACCTTGCACCTCAAACTATGGAATACACCTGCGGAAAATTTCATCAGCACATCTCTTGTAGAGAAAATGATAATCCCAGAAATAATGTCTGACATCTCTGAGGAACTTCTTCTTCGCATATCCTCCGAAATTTGGTGGCTCCACATCTGCACTCAGAAAGTTCGCAAATTCTGCAAACCAAGGTATTTCATCGTGAATTTGTCTAATGGCAAAACAATCAACCTTATCCATGTACTTATCCTCCAACAAGGCCACCATATAGGCATTCTCCTCAAAGAGACTATCATCGAGTGGTGTATCAACTTCTACTCGCAATCGAGACAAATGGTCTGCAACACCATTCTCGATATCACGCTTATCACGAATCTCTAAATCAAATTCCTGCAGAAGAAAAATCTATCTCAATCAGTCTCGGTTTATCATCTTTCTTATACATAAGGTACCTCAAAGCTGCATGGTCAGTGTGAATAATGACTTTCGATCCCACCATGTACTATCTAAACTTCTCGAATGCGTAAACCACAGCTAGAAGCTCCTTCTCCGTAGTCGCATACTTGATCTGAGTGTCATCAAGTGTTCTGCAGGCATAGTAGATCACATGGATCTTCTTTTCTTTTCTCTGACCCAGCATTGCTCCTACTGCGTAGTCACTGCCGTCACACATTACCTTAAAAGATAAATCCCAGCGCGGTGGCTGCACAATCGAAGCTCTCACTAGTGCTTTCTTGATTGTCTGAAAAGCTAACAAATAGTGAGTATCAAAATCAAATTTGAAACCCTTACAAAGCAATCGAGTCATGGGTATGGTTATCTTGGAAAAATTCTTGATGAACCGTCTGAAGAACCCTGCATGTCCGAGAAAGTTGCGGGCATCCTTGATAGAAGTAGGAGATTGCAGGCTTGTCATCACCTCCACTTTAGCTTTGTCAACCTTGATCCCTCTCTCAGAGATCCTATGGCCAAGCACAATCCCATCCATGATATCTTCGATCAAGTCAATGAAGATAGACATCATGCATCGCTGGAAAGTTGTAGGTGTATTGCATAATTCGAATGACATTCTCCGGTAAGAACATGTCCCATATGGACATGTGAATGTAGTCTTTTCCTGGTCCACCGGATGGATGGGAATCTGAAAAAACCTGAATAGCCATCAATAAAACAGTAATAAGGATGGTTAGCAAGTCTTTCCAACATTTGATCATTAAAAGAAAGCGGAAAATGATCCTTTCTCGTGGCCGAGTTCAGTTCTTGTAATCAATGTACATCCTGTGGCCTATGATAGTCCTGGTGGGAATGAGCTCGTTCTTCTCATTAGTGATGACAATATTCCACCTTTATTTGGTACAACATGTACCGGACTCACCCATGTGCTGTTAGAAATGAGATAGATGACACATGCACTCAAAAGTTTTAGAGTCTCCTTCTTGACAACTTCCATCAGTTTAGGATTGAGTCTCCTTTGATGTTCGATGGAAGTCTTGGATTCATCCTCCAAGTGGATCCTATGCATGCAGAGATCTGGAGAAATACCTGCAATATCATCCAAAGAGTATCCCAACGCTTTTCTATACTTCCTTAACTTCGAAAGAAGCAAGGCACTCTCAGCATTGTTCAGATTAACATTGAAAATTACAGGATATGTAGAGTTAGGACCTAAGAAAACATACCTTAGTCCTGCAGGTAGTGGCTTAAGCTCGACTTTTGTAGCTTTCAGCTTGCTCCAATCAGCACTCGAACTTACCACCAATGATGTAGAAGTCGTAGGAGATGGCTCTTCGAGCTTGATAAATGCGACCTACTTCTCAACAGTAGGTGTTGAATCCAGCAATTCAGCAACCTCAGAAGTACATCCATCTAAAAACCCATACTCACCTTCGATTTGAGTCAGAGCTACTTGTAATGGATCCCCAGTGTAGAGCTCTTCAGCGGAGTCTTCAATCATATTAGCAAGTGTATCGACCCAAAACATGTGCTCATCAATGGTAGGCTTCTTCATGTATTTCTCGATGTTGAACTTCATAGTCAATTTCCCAAGTCGGAGATCTATTTGACCGTTCTGCACATTAATCATGGCTCTAGCAGTAGATAAGAACGGTCTTCCCAGGATAATAGGATCCTTGGGTTCTTCTTAAAGCTCCAAGACTACAAAGTCTGTGAAAACATATCCCTCTCCAACTCTAACGGGAATGTTATCTAGAATACCCGCTAATCTTTGAATAGATCTATCTGCAAGCACCAAAGACATTCTCGTGGGTTTATAGTAAGTCAAATTCAGCCGCTGCAATACCGAGAGTGGCATCACACTAAATCCTGACCCCAAATCGCAGAGACATCACTCAAAGGTAAGCGATCCAATCCTGTAAGGCAATACAAAAGGACCTGGATCCTCGCGTTTCTCCAGTGCGATGTTCTGAAGGACTGCGCTACACTCCGCAGTAAGAACTAATACACCATGCTCTAATGTCATGCGGTCTAAAAGAATCCCCTTCATGTACCTCTTAAGAGAAGGTACCATCTTGACTGTTTCTACGAAAGGCAATCGCACATGTAATTCACCAATTAGATTCTTCAACTTCTCATACTCGCGTTCCTTGATCTTTTGACGGGGTTTTAAAGGATACGAAGGCTTGGGAACGTAAGGCGGGGGTGGTACATATTCATCCTCAACCTCCTGTGCATTCGATTCATCACGAAAACTTGATGCACCTTCGTCAGAACAGGGATCGATTGATCTTGGGGCAAAAATCGATCGATTTTGGGGCAAGGATCGATCGATCCTTTTCAGTCTGTCCAGAGGCTTTATCAGCCATTGATCTATCGATCTTGGGGCAAGGATTTATCGATCCTTGTCCCTCTGTTCTGGACGTGTTTTTCAACTCTTTGCCACTCCTTAGCGTCATGGCACTGCAATACTCATTCGGATTCTTCTCTGGTTTGGCTATAATGACCCCAAGAGGAGCTCTGTTGCCAACAATTTCATGTGAATGCTCAATGTCTCAAACTTCCAATTGAGATTATTGTACATGTTATCCACCTTCTGATTCAAGCCCGCAGAGGACTTTGTCTGATTCTCCAGCACTTGCTACAACATTTTCTTCAGCTCACTATCTTGAGTAGACGTAGAAGATAGTCTCTGGTTCTAATTCTGATATTCCAACTGGGAGTTATTCTTGAATCCTCCTGAACTAAATTTCTTCTGTTGATAGCCACTATTTTTGAAACCACTATTTTGATTATTGTTCTGAAACTCGGAGTTGAAGACACTCGGATTCTGTTGGAATGGGTTGTTCAGGACCTATTATCAAAGTTTCCTTGACCTCCAATGTAATTCACATCTGCTTGTCCACCATTCAGCTCCTCAGTCATGAACTCATGATAAAACTGTCCCATTTTCTGCTCTTAGAGCACAGGTGCATCATTCTGCTCCCCAAAAAAGTTCACTCCTTGCTGGTCTCTCCTCATTAGCTCATCGAGATTTGACTGCAGATCATCAACTCTCTTCGCATATGATGATACAACTCTTCTACCACGGTTATAATCTAATCTTTGATTGGCCTGACTATTCGCCATGTTACTCACCAGCATATAAGCTTCTTCCACAGTCTTGGTCATGAAATCACCATTGCTCATGGTGTCCATAGCATTCTGATATTTCTCCTTAGCCCCATTGTAGAAAATGTTGAGGAGCTTCGAATCTAAGAACCCATGATGAGGATAATCATTGAGGTACTCCTTGAATCTTTCCCAAGCTGCATAAAAACTCTCAGAACCCAATTGGTAAAATCCAGCAATTTTATTTCGGAGAGACATGGACATCGATTTCGTGAAGAAGTGCTCAAGGAAAGCAGCATTGATCTCGTCCCATGTCTTCAAAGAATTAGACTTTAGACTGTTATACCATCTCGTAGCCTTGTCATTCGGAGAGAATGTGAATAACCTGAATTTTAGAGTTTCAGCAGGTACTCCGTTTTGCTGGATAGTATTGCAGATGGCTTCAAATTTATCCAGATGGTTCATTGGGTTCTGTGCTAGCAACGCATGAAACTGATTTTGCTGCACCAAGTTAATGAGACCAGTCTTGATCTCAAAGTCTCTTCTCTCTATGGGAGGCAGACGAATCCCAGCACGATTCGCATAGAAAGCCTTCGGAGTGTCATATTGCGCTAGAGTCATCCTCTATTGAGGTTGATTTGCACGTTGTTGACCCTCAGCTGCAACATTTTGCTGGCCAATTTACTAAGCACCACCATTAGCACCATCGCCACCAGGTGGACCACTTCCTGGAAGGACTCTAGGAAAGAGATTATTTTGATGAACTTGAATGTTGTCACCCATGATATCACTCATGTTATCACCCATGATTTCAGAAAACTCAAATTCCTCAATAACCTCTAGTAGCTTCTCCTTCTTCTTTTGTCTCTCTAGACGCCATGGTTCCGGCTCGAACTCGAGAAGATTCGCGATTCCTTGGCTTCTAGTGTGAGGCCTGTTCATGCACCTGAGAGTACAAAAACAAAGAAGAAAAAGAAGAGATTAAACGAAATAAAGAAAAATACCTTAGGCAAGCAATGATCCTAAGTTTTAAGACGACCTATTGGTCCCCGGCAACGGCGCCAGAAAACTTGATAGCTCAGGTTTTCGCCTGAGATAACACTGCAAGCGCACAGAAAGTACAATGTAGTGGTTCGGGATCGAATCCAAAGAGACCAAAGGTAGCACGTAGAATTTCAGATCAAATAGCAGGATAAAGCGAAAAAGATTGCTTGTAAGAGATGCAATAAATCGAAATTCAGAAAGCAAAGTAAGCAAGCAAGCAACAGCAGGGTTGTAAATCAATCAAAGAAGAGTTGGGCATTGGGTATTCTCAGGGAAACATTTCGTTGTTGATTTGAATTCTTGACTAGGGGACATGTTATAAACCGTCTTGAACTCAAAAACTAATGTAGAACTGATATATTTTTGTAGTATCAATTCCCTATGTATTAGAATCCTCGAGACTAACTTTCGTTGACTCTCAGATTCTAATCATGCATTCTAAACAAGTTTTATAGGTTCACAATACACTCAAACATCAACTTCCATTATCTTAAGATGAATTGCTCATTTAGGATTCTTTCAGACATTTAAACAAACACTTTCCAGGCGTTAAACAACCTTTAGATCAGAAATTAAGTGATCAAGTTAATTTCATGCATTACGAACAATCCTAGATGAAGATTCAATTGATAATATCCCTAATCATACAATTCTATGATAACAATTTATGAATTCCTATGTGAGAACCCTAAACCTAACAAGCAAACTACTCACTCATGATCAGATAAACAACAAAAATCAAATCAAAGAGAGACATCACTGTATTGATCAAAAATGAAGAGTAAGGTTCAGAATTCTTCTCGGATTCGGATTACGGAACATGATTCTTCTCCTTCGGTTACAAATTTCTCTCTTGCTCTCAAAAACTCAGAAAATAGCATAATGATATAGGAAACACGAGTTTAGGTTTTAGTTATGAAATCTGATTCACGATAAGTTCGGTTTGGTTCTTCGTAAAATCGTAGAAACGGGACAGGGATCGATCGGTCTTGAAACAAGGATTGATCGATCCTTGTCCTACTGACTGGATATTTCAGCTCTTTACGAATACTTTCTTCGGCGCTTGAAATTCGTTCAAAATGCAATCTTTCCACACATCCAAGCTCGAGTCCTGTAAAAAAACTAAAGAACACAAATCCGCGCCAAAGAGATCCGAATACATACTAAAAACCATAATTCTCGAGTAAAATCCGTAACAAAAATCACTAAAATACTAACACATCAATAACACTGATCTTACATATCCTATTCTTGGATGATTTTTCTATGAGACATTGATGACAGTTATGTTCAAAGTTAACTATACTTCAAATTGTTCTTTCTCCCTTTATCTACAATAGCAGCTTGAGTAGAACGCAACTTGAGGGTGAAGGAAACTCGTCGCCATAAACATGATTAATCAATATAATTATAAGTCTCCTTTTTCCCTTGCAAATCATTTGGTAGAATCCTGAAACGGTAAAATCCAAAATAGAGAACCAGCATGAAAACATTTTGAAGTTGTTGATCCGCCTCTGAGAACTTAGTCTAACTGTCGACCTTCCAATTCGGCAACACCCTGTCAATATTCCAATCCGGCAACACCCGTCAATCTTCCAATTTGGCAACACCTCATTGATCTTCTGGTCCGACCCAAATAAAAACCATATCAATAATACCAATATCCGTCAATTAAAAATCCATAGACACAAAACCCGAGAACAATGCCAGGACAAATTCGATGCAAACCACAAAAATAAAAGAGAAAAAATAAAGAAAAAGTAAGAGAAACATTGAAGGGACCGAGAAACAATGCTTTAGGAGCCACCATTCACCGGTCCAAATATCGAAGATGAAAGGAAGAAGAGGTTGACTACTAGGGTTTTTGAGAGAAAATCCTAATTAAATTGTGGTTCCACCATCTTAGAATGCTATTTTTCTATTTTTCAAAAGGTCAAACGTATATGCATATGACTTATTCTCTTTGTCCTTCTTGTCTCAAATGATCATATTCTTGTCCACAAATAGATTTGTATTGCTTGAATATTTCAACGGCTAGCACAATATTTGCACATCAATGTTTAAGTTTCTTGCCTACGTATGTCATGTCTTGTTTTAAGCTTCCTCAGTCTCTCATTAGAAGAATTCAATTGGTTTTTACTAATTTTTGGTGGGATAGTAAGTCGACTGTGAGGAAGATTAGTTGGGTTGCCTGGAATAGCACGATGAACTCTACTCAATTGGGTGGTTTGGGTTTTAGGGATGTGGAAATGCACAATGATGCCCTTCTTTCTAAGTAGGAGTGGCGGCTAATGAATTATCCTACAGCTTTGGTCTCGAAAAATTCTGTTTGGGAAATATTTCTTTAATACTTCTTTCTTGGAAGCAACATGTCCGTCGAATGCATCTCATGGATAGCGAACCATTTTAGTTGGTAGAGAGGTGCTTCTACAATGTGGAGGCTGGTTATTAGTGATGGTAGTTTAGTTAGTGTATGGAGTGATAAGTGGCTCTCATTTGAAGTACCTCTGAGTTTAATTGGTTCCACGACTATGAAAAATTAGCTCTTATTGGTCTTGGACCTTATCGATCAAGACACAAAAGATTGAAATTGGACAGCGGTGGACAAACAAATTCGGAATGGTCTGAGTTTCAATCTCGGATCCGTGAAGCCGTCACCTTCATATAGATAAGTTCGTGTTGCTGTTGGTGAAGAATAATGCTTGTACATCACACTCAAGCTATAATTTGCTAAAACAGAGGCTTGCTTCTCAAAAAGATCCTGAATTTGATTGACTTTGGAGATTGAGAACCATTCATAAGATAAGATTATTTCTTTGGAAAGCTTTAAAGGACGCTTGACCGGTTGGTGTTCAGCTCCAATATCGTAGTGTTCCCCGCTGATGGATGTTGTTTCAGATGTGGTGCAACTGAGACGAAGTAACATGCCTTGGTGCAGTGTTCCTTTGCTCAACGTTTGTGGGAAGCAGCTCCTATCGTTCTTTCAACGTTCTCCTCGACCTCGTCCTTCTCTATGCTCCTCACTTCAAGTGTGAAGGTGATGAACCTTCGCCTACTAGTTGACATGATGCATGTTTATTGGCTTGGATGTTTTTGGCATTTATGGAAGGATATGAATCAATGGATTTTCTAAAATCAAGCACTATTGGATGAGGAGGTATTGACTATGTCTATAAGAGATGCTCGTGAATGGATGTTGGCCCAAGACTCATTACCAAAGCCTCGACTTTCCTCTCATGGTCAAGAAGCATTCGAGAGTATTGGAGTGAAGTGTTTCGTCAATGTCGCTTGGATTTTATCATCATTAACATGTGGCATAGGTTTCTTTTTCCGATCGCCTACGGATATAATTATGGGTGAGTACTATGATTACAAGATCAATGTTATCTTCGTTTTGATTGCGAAAGCTTTGACTCTGTTAATGACTCTTCGTAAAGCCAATTCCCACGGTTTGCTCGAGTTACAATTTTTTTTCAAATTCCCAGGTTATGGTACATCTCCTTTAACAGAGAGAATCTCATAATGATCTCTTTACAATTCGCTGTGACATTCGACATATTGCTACCTCTTTTTCCTATATTTCTTTCACTTTCATTCCTCGAACTCTCAATATTGTTGTGGATGCTTTGGCTAAGGGAGCCTTGTAAGCTTTTACTTCAATTTGAAGTTATTCTTTAATAAAACTAGTTCTGATTAAAAAACCTTTGATTGACTTTTCTAATATATAAAATTTTCTAGCATAACTCTTTATAAATTTAGTAAGTCTTTCAATTTTTAAAATCAATCAATTTTGCGAAAATTCAACTCCCACCAACCTTCCTAAAAATTTGCTTCATATTATGTAAAAGTAGAACAACTCAGTTTATTTTAAGGAAAAAAATCCATATTCAAGGTGAACAAAATCTAAATATGAAAACTTAATCGGTATCCGAAATTATAATTTAATATCATCTCCAATATATGAAACCGTTTTCTATTGTATATATATATATATATATACTCATAGACAGAAAATAAAAATATCAGTTCAACCGATCATACCAGATTGAGCCATGAGCCATGACCCGAGAAGGACATATGGGCGGATGTAGAATAAAATTTTACTAGGTGCAAAAATTACTCATTAATTAAATTTAATGTCAATTATAATGGCAATTTTAAAAAATTTAAAAATTTATTGGGTGCATGTACCCATGCACCCTCATATCACCATATGGATTCGCCCCCTTCGATATCAAATAAACATCTACAAAGCAGGATCGTTTGATTTATGCTTATCAATAAGAAGTGGTCATCGTCTTTGAAGTTAAGCATTTCGTGTGGTAAGTGTCCATACCATATATGGTTACGAATTCATACAAAAGGCGTCAAAAACATAAAACAAAAGGATTCGTTATTCACCTTCTAAGTAAAAAAAGATAACTCTCCAAACATGAACTTACCTTGCAAGCAAAGTATTGTTGTCTTCATATATTATTTCCCATTACTAAACTTTATCTTCACTAAGATTGTTGTTGTGATAATGTTTTTGATGATTAAAAGTAGGATTCTAGAAGGAAACTTAAGAAACCTTTACGTAGCATAGTGGCTTAAAAGATCAATATATGATTCTATAATCATAGTGAAATATTAGCGATCAAAAACCAAGTATAATTTGGCATGCATATTTGACACAAAAAAGGAAAATCGAAACTACTATTCACACTACTTTTTTGTTAAAGGATATTATATTAAGAAAATAATATGTGGATATGATTTTAAAGGTCATATAGTTGAAGAAAATGTTTTGAGTAGATACTTAAACTTACAAATTTGTTGTCTTGAAAGGACTTCAAAAGATGAAGAGAGAAAGGGAGAGATAGAGGCTAAGTAGGTTACTAGAGAGCTCTTTAGTTATGTAACCCATGACTGCATCGACTTCCACGGATACGTTTTTATCTGCCACCGACAATAATCCATTTCACTTTTTAAGCTTTTATAGATCACGTAATGCACCTCTCTCCTCGGGAAACTAACATCACACTTTGATAATTATAGATGAAATGGATCATTCTGAAGAGAAAATTCAATAGTACTTGACTTAGATTATTCAAGATGTCAACAATATAAAAATAAATAAATATTAAATTAGTGAAAAAACATGATGAATCGTCACATTGGCCTAACGAAGCTTCCCAAATTACACAAATGTATAAGATACGGATCATGTTTTAAGATCCGAAAGGAATCTTTAGGTTTTGTCCAAAAAAAAATTTCAAAAGTGACCAACCAAACCCAACGAACCAACTTCGGCCGATTTGGCAGCTTTCTTTCCTTCACTTCTCACTTTCCCCACAAGTTGTAAACAAATGGATTTGGATCCATGCCATCTTTTTCTTTTAATATTGATATAACAAGTTTTACTTATTTGTTAAATTGACAAAGTAGACATTTGGTACGTTGGTTTAGTTATATTATTTTCAAGACTATAATTGGATAGTCAACTTAGAAACATTGATAAAAAAAACGTGGGATATATAATAAGATTACAATGTGGTAGTTCAACATTTTTATTTCTCTTTTACAGGCCAACAAACGTTGAAACTCTAGTGAAACCAACATTTGTGCAAATCATAAAAAATTGGGTTGGTCTAAAAAAATCGTGACTTTGAATAATATACATGTGATCAATGGAAGATTCGGAAACTAAGCAACAAGCTACATTGATCTCTCCCTAAATTGGAGATCTTTCACTAATTTCAACCCCTATACTTTCAACTATTCACTCAAATGACCCCCCAAATCAATTTACATTCCCCCCCCCCAATACATTTTGTATGACTATAGTAATTAATTTTTCATGTGACCCACTAATCATTGTTCCTTCACACCTCACTCACTCTCACCGTAATCCAATCCCCACCCTCCATATCCCATCTGCCCCCACCAACACATTTCAACCGTCCGATCCTCTCCAAATGACAACTCCACAAGCTTAGACGGTCTAGATCTCTCGAGTCCTCCTGTAATTCCTCTGTTTCTCCTTCTTCTTCTTCCACTGACCTCCAAAACGTTTGATCTGTCACACTTGTCGGTGAGCTTGAAACCAAACCGGGTTCAATGTCCGGTTTATCTATCAAGAACGGATGGTTTAGGAGTTGTGTCGCGGTCCATCTCTCCTTTGCGTCTCTCTTCAAACACTTTTCCAAAAAATCCTTTGCTTCTTCCGTAAGCAAACAAGGTAGCTCCGGTGTCTCACCCGAATACCCGACCCGATATAGAACGGATACCGGATCCTCCCTCGGGTTCGCCTCGGTCCACGGCGGAGACCCCGTAGCCATCTCTATCACCGTACACCCAACCGACCATATATCACTCTCCTTCCCCTGTTTCTCCCCACGCGCCACCTCAGGAGCCATAAACGCCGGCGTTCCCATAACGGCAGTGTCGAATCCCGGGTCAACCCGTTTTGCACACCCGAAATCCGCAATCTTGGCATCACCATTCTCCGCTACGACCACGTTGCTCCCTTTAACATCGCAATGCGCGATTCCTTTCGAGTGAATATACTCCAACCCTCTTAGTATCTGCCGCGTGTACTTCACGATACTAGTCTCGTCCAGCCGGCCACCGTTTTTCGCCGCCGTGTCCATCAACGTACCGTACGGAGCATACTCCATCAAAAGATTATAAGTGACGACGCCGTTTAAATCTCTCTTGGTTTCTGATCCTCTGTATCCGATCACATAAGGAGAATTCATCGAGGAGAGAATCTTGGCTTCTCTTTGCAAGAACTCTGATCGGTGAAGCTCGACGGATTTAACGGCGAGGGTTTCCTTTGAATTATGACACGTGGCGGCGCAGACGGTGGCTGTGGAGCCTCGGCCTAGGATTATTCCTGTAGTCCATTCCATTTGTTGGAGAAGACTAGAGACAAACTTTACGAGAGTTGACAAAAAAGAGGTTTTTTTTATTATCTTGGTTAGATTTTGCTTTCTTCACTTTGCTATTCAAAAGAAGGTTTATATAAGGGGCAACGATTTTTTTTTTTTTTTGGGTTGTGAAATAGATAGTGTATACTTTTGGTTACATCGAGTTTATCTACCAACGCTAAGATTAAATTATGAAATAAAAAAACGTAAGTTTGTTCTTGTGTACACACGTGGATTTCTTTTTAAAGTTGATAACCAAATGGAAACTCGATTTGGTTTTCTCTATTTATTTGTCCTAAAGAAAAAACAAAATGAGAGAAAATGTGTTCAACATGTGAAGTTTATTCTTTATATCTCATCTGAATTTCTTGTATTTATTCGTATTACAACTGCAATTTACAAAATGAATATATAAACAGAAATATATGTCATATGTTGAAACTGATACATACTAAGTAGTGAACTACACAATATTTCTTCGAACTTTACTGGCTAATAAAATATTGAATTCTACTCTCTTTTTTTTTCGGCCATAAATATTGAATTCTACTCTGATACGATTTGATGTCTAATTAACAATTTAAAATATTTTTTTTTCATATCGCTTAACTTTGATTTAAATTCTAAAATTTTGATTATTTGAGATCAATAATTTGTATCAGAGTTATTTGACTAAACTTTAGATTTAGTATTTTCATTGATATAGGAAAGTATAAGGAAAATTTTTACAAAACATCACAAGTTTTGTGTTTCTAAAAATAGAAAAGTATCAGAAAATTATAACTTAAATTTAAACCATAAAAATTTAATCCTAAACCTTAAACTAAACTTTATAGTCAAAAATTAAACCACAAAAAATTCTAAATCCAAAACTAAAATTCAAGATCTCTGAAAGTTATTTTAGTGTTTGTCGTATTTTATAGAAAAAGCTTAAAAAATGGTGTTATTGTTCATTTCAAAAAGTGAGTGGTATAGTTATCTACAAAATTTGTTTTTTTTTGTTCACCCTCTACAAAATTTGTTTTGATTGCATTTGAAACTTATTTTAAAAAATGCGAGTAAAAATAATCAAAATATCAACTGATGTTGTGACGTGGCAGTGGAACGTATCTAACGTAAGGGCATCATTAACGGAGAAACGATGAGGGTTTCTTAACCTTTTTAAAATTAAAAAAATACATGGGTTCCACAATATTTGTTAAAAACCGTATCTTGCTGTTACAAAATAAGAAACGTATCTTAGCACTAATCGCGGGTCTCATCGCCACATGGCAGCATGCGATTGATGGTTTTTTTAATTTTATTTTTTAAAAAAAAAAATCAAACTCAAAAAAAAATGTTAAAAAATCAAAATAAGAAACCCATTAAGAGTTTCTGATCGAAGTTTTGACGTGGCACTACTTTTGGTTTTGGTTTTGGAGAGTCTGTACTCTTTGTATTACATTCTCTAGAATTGGTGACGTGTCAATCTCTCTGTGGTTCAAAAAAACTTTTAGTTTCTGCTCCGACCAGACTTCCGTATATCTCTCAAGCGACGTGTCTTCAGAGTTTAGTTGCCACGCTATTGTGTACAAGTAGCCAAATTTTATTGTGTTTCCTTTTATTTTTTCGTGAGGAAGAATTAAAATATTATACTTCTTATTTTGATTTGTGGTTTCTTATAAGTTTGGTCTAAGAAAAAGAAAATTAGTGGAGAAGAGAAGTTGAGCACTTTGGTAGAATTTGATCGATCATCTACACACTTGGAGCGTTCTCGTTACACTTCGCGAACGTCTATATATTTTTTCTTGCATATATTACTTTATATCAGATTTTTTTTTTCACCTTATCCAACTTTATATCAGATTTTTTTTGCCAAAGTTTGTTTGTTAACTTGTAAAAAATTGTTTGCATGCATTAGCATATCTAAAACTAAAATACTATCATGTCGTTTATTTTTGCTAGTTGAGTATTATACAAATTGATTTTCCTAAAACAAAATCACTGGGAAGATTTGGGATATCATTTTTCCACACGGGAGACCAAAACTATATATATTTGTTTTCTATTCTGTAGTCAACTTGTTTCGTATAAGATAATAGACGTTCGTTAAACAAATATTATGACAAGAACACCAAATTATTTGTCGGAAACAATAAAATAAATTAAGAAGCTTCTTCGTCTTTTAATGAAAGGATCGTTTACCCCCTTGGACAGAAAATAAACGAAAGTGAGCGGTGGGTTTAACCACCATTATCGGTTGATGTTTAAGAAATAAATAACCATTTTCAAATATGATTAGGTCTGTTTTATGGTTCTAACTTACAACTTACATTCAAATTTAAGTCAAGTTCACATATAAAACCACGACTAATTAGGCTAATGGTGATTTTTAAAATTTAACATGTCATGACGTCTACCAAAAACCTTATATTAATGGAGAAATGCTTAGCAAATTTTGCCATATGTTTACATGAATAAGCAAGCATTCAAGACTTTTACGATGAATTCCAACCGTGATTTGAGCGAAAATAATTTTGTCATAAAAATTTGGCGGAGTTCGATTAAAAAAATAGGTTTGTCGAATGATTTAGACAATGCTAAATCCTTGAAAAAAATCAAACATTTTTTGAACGTTATGAAAAACTAACAAATTTAGACGTATGACAGTTTAAAATTTTTATGATTAGTTTGTTCGAATTCGCTAATGAGGATCGAGTTTTGGTTTCTAAATTACTACAACAGCAATGATGCATTATCGTAACAAGGATCGAACCACCAAAAACAAAGATAAATGCATTAAACTCTATTGATTCTCTGGTTGACGGAAAAAACTTTATTGATTCTATAGTCAAGGGAAACCAAACAATTTTTATTCTAACTAGTGAAAGTTCTTCAAACAAGATAAAATAAACAAGAAAGTAAGGCCAAAGATAAAATCAAGAACCAAACAGAGAAGTGACAAAGCAAAGAGATTGAAATTTTAAAGGTAATTACAAAACGCCAACGAGTTAGATAAATTGATTAAGGGATGTAAGAGACAAATTAAAAATGTTAAGATAAACAATTAAAGTCATTTAAAGAAAAGGTACAAAAGATCAATTAGTTCATCCCATATACTAATTCATTTAATGGCTAGTAAATCAAACTAATCACCCAAAAGTAATTTGACCATTATTTATCATTAATCACGAACCCAAATATCAACAAATCACTTTAGTCATCTATTCCAACATGCTAAGTATGAAATACACATTTAGAATTCTTTTAGAAATTTTATCGAACATCTTTCAAATGTGAAATTCCTTAAATCTAAAAAATTAAATGATCAAATCTAGCATTGATAACCTCCCTAAACATGTAAATTTATATGAATCTAACATCAATCAACATCTAAACATCTCTAGTATTAAATCCACAATCTACATGAAGACTGCTCACTCACGATGAGAAGCAAGTAAAACCATAAGAAATATCCAACATGTTAAGTATGGAATGCACATTTATAGTTCTCTTAGAAATTTCATCGAACATCTTCCATATGTGAATTTCTTCAATCTAGAAATTGAGTGATCAAATCTAACATTCATAACCCCTAACATGTGAATCGATATGAATTTAACATCAAGCATCATCAATCAACATCTAAACATCCCAAATATATTAAATCCACAATCCACATATAAAGACTACTCACTCACGATGAGAAACAAGTAAAACCACAAGAAATATGCATAACTATTATTAAGAAAGAGACTAAAGGAGGAAAGACATAAAATTGTATAAAAATAAATAAAGATTCAACAAGAGCCATGATCTTAGCATGAAAGGGAAAGAAAACTTAAAGTTATGTTAAAAATGTGTTAAACACACATTTATAGCAAGGGGTCTGAACCGAGTCGATCCGGGACAAACCTAGTTGGATCCCTGTTTTTAGATCAATTCTCATAATACTGATGGTTAGTACAGACCGAGGATGCAATCTGATGGAATCTTCTAATTGTTCCTACTAGGATACTGATTAGCATGAGTCGGTGACAGGATCAGGTGACGACGCTCCATATCATGTCTTCAATTGGCTGGCGAACAACGTGGAATGAGAGCTTGGACCAATGGATGTTTGCGTTTCGTTCTGCCAAGTTGGCGGTCGATGCCATCTGCTGGTGCCCATGTTTCTCCATTCCTTCAATTTTTTATTTTTGATTCCATTGCATCCAACTCTTACTCGCGTAACTTGATCTAAGTACCTAAAAAAGAGAGAATGTAATACAAAAGGCAATCCTAACACAATCTAATGATGATCAAACTAAGGGAGATTATAACTAATTTCAAAAGATCTAAATGAATTAAAAGAAGTTGAAAACCAATAGAAAATAATGACTAAACCAACTAAAATATAGAAACATCAATTCTTTCGGACTTAGCCCTTGCTTGAAGTCTTTGCTTGTTCTCAAGAAAACGAGCTAAATCAATCCGAGAAAGAAGTTTAAAGGTGGAAAACTCATATTTAAGCAAGGAACAAAAGATTGAATCAACTGTCTCCAAATAAAGTTTTTAAATTGTAGCTTAAAGATTTATCTATATGTACATTGCCATGGCTATCGCAAGCCCAATTTACTCTTCTGGGGTAAACTGGGCTCGGGCTATAACTATTTTGAACGTGGTCAAGTGCTGGTTGGGGTCTGTTATTCCGCCGTACTTTGGGATGCAAAATTTTTCAAGGTGCGGTATACTGTAACGGGTTATCTGGCTCATGAATGGTACGTTCTGGAACTCTCGTAGTACTCGATCTATCTCGGGAGCTGCGCTGAAGGCTTGGTGAATGCGCGAGCTGATATCCTGCAAACGTTGTTTCACGGACTCGAGCTCTTGGTATTTCTCACCCTGTGGCCTCGGAAAGAGGGGAAGCATTGGCGGAACCTGTTGACAGAGAGTGTAGGGGTCTGACGTACTGTATTGGTAGTTAACATGATCTGTGGGCTATCCATCAGCCCGAGGTGGTAAGTCATCGATATGGATGGTTTGGTTCAGAAGGGGCGTGCTGTCTCCAAACAAGTTGTGCAGGATGCTGGAGAGGAATTCGCCGGCTGGTTCCCTTGCTGCGGCGGTGCTGTATACTCGTGCTGCACCCTGGTTGTAGAAGGCAAGTGAGCTCGAGAGTGCTTCGAACTTGGAATTAGTGGTCTGTGTTAGTGTATCAATTTTCTGGACCAGGCTCGCCAAGATGAACGTTATGTCAGGCTGCGGTTGGGGAGTCAGCTCGATGATGGGCATTGTAAGCACCATTGAGTTGGTAATCTCCGTAATTTCGGGCTCTATAGTTCGAAAGTCTGTGCTTGGCAAGGGCTGCGAGCCCCAGGCTGTAATCTTCGTTGTGGTGTTTGGATGGGAGCTGGCGACCTCCATAATTCCGGATTCTGGAGTTTGAAAGCTCTTGTTTTATGAGGGCTGGGAGCCTGAGGCCGTAATCTTGATCGTGGAGCTGGGAGCACGTGGAGCGTAGGATGGCATCGAGCTGCTATTCAGTGGCAGGGCAACGATTCTTGTCTAAGGAATCTGAGCCTGCGCTGGGAGAGACTGATGGCTCCGGCTGAGTCTGAGCACTTTTGGTTGGTTGTGCTGCGGTGTTGGGGTTTCTCCGAGCATTGTCAAACCACTTCCTGCGTAGAGAGTTCTCCTGAGGTGTCCCCACAGACGGTGCCAAATGTTCGATGTGGGATCGGACACGGACTAAAAGATAAAAGATGCAGCCTGAGGTGGAAACGGGCTCGGGTTGCAAGACAAAGAGTGTAGGTTGGGGTTGAAAACTAAAAGAGAAAATGAAAGACCGTGGCACAATGAAGGTCGGAGAATCTCGTTATATTGAAGTGGATTTGATCAATGTGAATAGAAGAGTATTTGAAAGGAATAAGAAATTCAAAGGAAGTGTAGATTCTCTCTAGATTTCTTATAACTTCTCTTATGTGTGTTTAAAATGAAGTGCCTTAGAATAACTTGAATCCCTTTGCCAAAGTCTTCTTTATATAGAAGAATTTTCCCTCCAATTTCCACTCTTCTTAGTCAGCACACGTGACCTCGGGCTGTGCTACCGCGCGTCGGGCTCAGTTTGCCTTATAACTTGGTGCTTCCCGAAAAATCCAATTTGTAGTTACAGGGTACATTTATGAAGAGTCTGCTCATTCTGACACCTTCCACTTTGGTTCAGCTTTCCTCGTAACTCGGTCTACTTTTCCAGAAAAGGCATTCTGACAAAGTTAGTTGTCCTGCCTTTTCTGTCTGGCTTAGTCAACTTGGTCGTACATCGGGCTCCGGAAAAGCGCAGTCTAACACAGAGTCCCCCGCACAGTCTGCCGTGCGCCGCCTGTGTCAGAGTTTGGACTCTAGTGTTTTGTCCTTATCCTCGGGCTGACGTGAAGGATGATGACATCACCTACTTTGGAATGGACCTCGGACTCGAATTGAGGCCTAGTTGACATATGGGTTTTTTCTTTTTTATTATTTCTAAATGGACTTTTAGGGGTTATTTAATTATTTTGGACTTATCTTTTGGAAATAGGCTAGGCATTGTGTGGGTGCCTAGCCCACCTCTAACAGCTAAGACCCTTTAGATAAGCTTATATATAACATTGCTAAGACTAATTGGTCTGTAGTCTTTTACCTGCTTAGGGTTTTCAATGTTGTTAGTAGAAACCTGCATTGAGCCAATCAGATCCTGGTATCTTGTTTTGATTCATCATCTTTAACCCTTATAGAACTTTTCTTACTGTAACAGGCCTAGTTAGTTGGTGGTTCATCTGTGAAATTACCCTTGCTTTGATTAGTCCCAGCTTTTGATATTCTGAAACATTTAAAGAGGCATCAGAAGAATGATAAATACCAGAAAATACTTCTCAAATGTTGAATCGTGACTCTTCACGCTTATATTTTTTAATTTTGTCCAAAATGTATAATTTCCGTGTTGTTTGGTAAGCTTTTCCAGTACGTTCTTAATTAGATATGACACAATATATTAAAGCATATAAATACGGAAGTTTGTTAAAACTAATGCTTGTATGTAACACATGGCAATAAATCAAGGAAGACTGTCAAAGGGCAATAATGCCTGCTTCAAGCAACAACCAACTCAATTTTATTTATAAATACATATATGTATATATACACTAGAAAACTAATTAAACGAAAAGTATATATTTTAGAATGTTTTAGGTGATTTACCACGAATTCGCGGGTGCAAACACATATGGACAAAATACTTGGATCTAAAGAATCAAAGTGAATCCGAACCAAAAAGTGATACTGAAAATGTACCGACACCGGTAGAAACTCCTAAGGGTGAAAACTTTTAGTACCCGAAAAATTGTAGTCGTCCTCAGTCCGAACCGACATATTTCAACTATCCAAAAAATACCTAACTACAATTATATATTTAAATACATTAGTAATTTTTAGATTTAATATATAAAAATAACTAAAATACATGAAAATTCTAGGATTATCAGAAAAAATTGGATTTCGGAAACGTTTTAGGTAAATTTGATTTTTTTTACATAATTTAAACGATTATATGAACCCGATCAAAATCTTAAAGATCCAAATCGAACCCGAATCAAAATATACAAATACCCAGATGGGAACTTCAACCTCTAGTCTTGAAAACTCGTAACCCGAATAAACCTGAACATAACTGAATGAATACCCGAACGCCCGCTCAAACGCTCATTCTTAAGTGAAAATATTATTATAGAGGATTTAACAATAGTGTGATATTTTGTATGTTTATTTATTAATATGGAATATATTTTTATTTACAATAATTTAAATGTAAATTCTATTTGTTATCTATTTTCTAACATATTAAATTAAGAAATGAAAAACTGTGCAGTTGTTTGGTAAAATGATATGTCGAATATATATTAAAAGAAATAAAACTATAGAAATAAAAAAAATTTATTTAAAATTGAATATGAAAAGTTATCTACAAAAATATATATATTTACAGTCGCTAAGGTAGATATCTACAAAAATTCAAAGGACTATCGTTTCTCTCTCCCTTGACGGCGATAATGGATATTTGGTGAAATCGGAGGTTCGATCTTCACGCCGTCGAGTCCAGTGGATGATTTTCCGGCGTGGCTGTCGACGGTATTTGGATTCTCACGGTGAAGCGGAAGGTGATTCGCGAAGGCTTCTCTCTGATGGAAAAAACTGGGATTGGGTTGGATCTGAATGGGGGAGGTTTAGGAAAGAGGGATCTACATCTATCCTTGAGGAGATCGACGATTTAAGGGGATTAGTGGAGAGAAGGCAACAGCTGGTGTTTACATTTATTTCACGGGAACTCAGGGAAGGGATTGGTCTCGTATCTAAGGTGATATAAGAGATCTAGAGTATTAGCTGCCCTCTTATGTTGATGCTGGTTTTGGGAATAAGCTGGGTTTTTTATGATTTCAAAATCAGGAAGATTTTGAGAGATATCAGATTGAGTGTAAGTTTTGGCATCTATCTTTCAGTTTACAGATTTGTTATTCAAGGCCGAGGTATGCTAGCGATCGTGAAGGTTTGTTATGACACAAGTATAAATACTGGATGCAACAATGACTATCCTCATATCTTCAAGCTTTCGTTTCTGTTTAAGGGTTTGGGAGATTCGGTTATTATCGGGCTTCTCTTTGTGAAGGGATTGAAGGTACCTATTTTGGTTAAGAAAGTAATGGCTCAGTTGGGTGTATCATCTGTGGTTTGTACGGAGTCAGTCCGGTTGTTCGCTGTGGGAATTGCTCGACGTGTGCAGCAGTTCTCTTTGACCCTCATTGGCCGTCTGATGAATCCAGATGTCCAGAGAATGGAGAATCTCATTACAAATTTTCCTAAGATATGGAAACTTGAAGGGAAGGTCGAGGGATGTGATTTAGGTAATGGGAAATTTCAATTCAATTTCTAGAATGAGAGAGATATGTTAGATGTGCTTAGCTACGGGCCATACCATTTTGACGGGTGGATGGTCTCCCTAGTGAGATGGGAACCGATAGTGCTTGCATCGTACCCCTTGGCTATCATATTTTGGGTCAAAGTCGCAGATATTCCGATGCATCTATGGGAGGAGGAAACGATTAGAGCTGTGGGTAAAGCTATTGGTGTGGTTAAAGAGGTGGATGAGGATTCAGGAAGTGTATTGGTGACAGTGGATGGGTTTCAACCGATCCGTTTCAAGGTTATGGTTCCTTTTGAGCATGGAGAGGAAATAACGGTTAGCTTCAAGTATGATAAGCTTTCGGGGTACTGTAAGCATTGTAATTTGCTTACTCATTACCAAGCAAATTGTTCAGAGTTTGAAAAGCTACAAAATAAACAAGAACAAGCTCTGGTTGCTCCGGTGCGAGAAGATTTGGTTCAGCATGGTCCAAGGCGATTACCGGTCAAAAGAGCTCTTGATATGGAGCTGGTGGATTCTCAAAATCGGGCATCTCAAAACAGAGATGGGCAACGCACGGAAACGGGGGCTGGTTATGGTGGTTATAAAGATTCTTATGCGGAGAAAGTAATGAGGCGATACGTTAATGGTGGAGCTCATCGGATGGCTCGATCAATGGGTCACAAGGGGGGTAACTATCGCAATAGCTCTACAGAAGCTAGGACGAAGGAAGGAACTTCGTCGTATGGGCAGAGACGAAAACAGTCTACGTGGCCTAAACCGCTATACTCGGCAAGTACTTCCACTAATCAGGATCTTGGGAAACTGTCCGCGAAAGGGGTACATGGCTCTTCTTTGGCTGATAAAGGAAAGGATATCGCTGTGGAACCAGATGCTGTTCAAGCGGTTCCAAAGGAAACTATGGCTAACAATGAGACAATGGGAAATGATGATGAGTTCTTGGGGCTGCCAGACTTGGGTGACGATCGAGAATAGTTGGGACAAGAGCTGTTTGAGAATTCTGAGAATCAAGAGTTGGCTGCAGTGATTCAACCTGGCCAAGAAGATGTTATGGATGGTAATGTTGTGATTTCTATGGAGTCTACAGAGAGTTTGGTGCCAGGTGAAGGTAATAAACGGGTTGATTCTTTTTAAAATTTGGATATTGGTGGACTAGCTTCAAGTTTACAGGTTGTTGAATTGGACAGTAGGAAATCTAGACATATTAAGAGTGGCAAAAGTCCTGCTCGTATTAAAGGAGTGACTTTTAGGAAAATGAATTTGTTGTCACTGGTTTCGCCAAAAAAGAGAATGGGCCTTAAGAGTATTGATACAGGGGTCTCATAGGTATCTAATTCTTTGTACTCCTGTGTTGCAGGAGCTAAGGGTACGAATGGTGCGATTAAAGGAGGCACGCGGGGCACGATGCTTCCTAGGATTTCTCAGAAAGGAATGGTGGCTCCCCTGAATTCACCGGCTCATCCGTGAAGATAATGAGCTGGAATTGTCAAGGTCTAGGAGTTGACTTGACAGAAGACACTTTACGAGATCTTTGGAATAAATTTAGGCCGGATATTGTATTTCTATCAGAAACTAAGCAATCTCCTTTTCATTTAAAAAAGTTTCAACTTCAGTTTGGTTTTAATAATTTGTACACTGTGGATCCAATTGGATTAAGTGGTGGTTTAGCTATTTTCTATAATAATGAAATCCAACTCGATGTTTTGTTTTCCAGTAATCGCATAGTTGATGTTAACATGTCCTTCTATGGGTTTCGAGTTTAGATTTCGTTTGTTTACGGCGATCATGTGGCTGCAAATCGGTGGATTGTTTGGGATAAATTAATGGAAATAGGAACGAGTAGGTCAAATGCTTGGTTGATCATAGGTGATTTAAATGAATTAATTTGAAATCATGAGAAGAAAGGCAGAAGAATGCGATCCACTGCGTCTTTCGTTCCCTTTAACCAGATGCTTAGCCATTGTGGAATGATAGAATTCCCATGTGCAGGGGATCAACTATCGTGGATAGGGACGCGAAATAACCATAAAGTTCGATGTAAGCTAGATAGAGCGATTGGAAATGAGGAATGGCATAATTCATTTAGCTATTCAAAGGTGGAATACTTAGCACGAATTGGGTCAGATCATCGACCTATTTTGCTAAAAACTTCTTATAAGGCGGAGAAATATTTTAAAAACTTCCGGTTTGATAAGAGGTGGATAGGTAAAGAGGGTTTTGGCCGAGGCCATCGAGGGTGGCTGGCATCTCACTAAGAATTTTAGGATTCTCGGCTTTATGGATAAAGTACATAATTGTCGGAATTCCATCTCTTGGTGGCGGAAAAATAATGTACCACCAGGTAAGGAAATGATAGAGTCCCTGAAAGGAAAATTGGAGGAGGCTCAAAATGATGATTCGGTACCCCCGGATATCATTGTGGATATTAAAAAGAAACTGAATGAAGCCTATCAAGAGGAAGAGATTTTTTGGAAACAAAAGAGCAGGAACTTATGGTTAAAAGAGGGCGATAGAAATACAAAATTTTTCCATGCCACGACTAAGCAAAGACGTGCAAGGAACCGGATATCAAGATTATTTAACTCCCTAGGAACCTGGGAGGAAAAACCGGAAGAAATGGAGGCCATAGCCATAGACTATTTTAATGAATTGTTCAAGCTTACCGGGTCGGGGGATTTCACACAGGTTCTTGCGAATGTTGATTCAGTCATTACAGATAACATGAATCAAGTTTTAATTTGTGATGTTACGGAGAATGAAGTAAGGATTGCACTCTTTGCAATGCATCCTGAAAAATCCCCTGGACCTGATGGGATGACAACTTTGTTCTTTCAAAGATATTTGGGTATTCTTAAGGAGGATTTAGTGCGCCTTGTTAGGGATTTCTTTCGATCTGGAAAGTTTGATGCTCGACTAAATGAGACTAATATTTTTCTTATACCTAAGACGGTCCAACCTAAGAGGATGTCCGAGCTTCGACCTATTAGTCTCTGTAATGTGGCTTATAAAATTATTTCTAAAATTTTGTGCCTGAGGTTGAAGAAGATTCTCCCAGGCATTATTTCGGAAACACAACCGACTTTTGTTTCTGGAAGATTAATTACGGATAATATTTTTAATTGTGCAAGAAATGTTTCATGGTTTGCGCACTAACCAAAAGTGTCGACATGAATTTATGGCCATTAAGACGGACATGAGTAAAGCTTATGACAGGGTCGAGTGGAATTTCTTGGAGGCAGCCCTACAAAAATTAGGATTTGGGCAGAAGTGGATCTCCTGGTTAATGTGGTGTGTCCAATCGGTGTCGTACAAGATACTTTTTAATGGACGCCCAACGGAGAATATTGTTCCCCAAAGGGGGCTGAGGCAAGGTGATCCTTTATCACCGTACCTTTTTATTATTTGTATGGAAGTTCTAATAGCGAATATTAAAAGGAAAGAGTGCGATAGAGCTATAGTGGGAGTACAAATAGCACACCATAGCCCGCCAATTTCACATCTGCTTTTTGAAGACGATAGCCTTTTCTTCTGTAAGGCAGAGGGCTCACAATGTCAAACAAT
>OVAN01003723.1:0-28053 GCA_900406275.1 Anastatica hierochuntica
TACATATGTACGCTTGCAGTGTTATCTCGGGTGAAAACCTGAGCTATCAATCAGCTTTTCTATCATTCTCAGATTTGATAGCATTGCATTGTGCTCTGGGTTCATTTCTGCTTTCCCAGGAAGAGTTCCTGGAGATCTCTTAACTGCTTCAGCAGTCTGAGCCAATTGGATATCCATCTTCTTCCCATGTGCAGCGAGAGATTCGAACTTATTATTGAGGTCATTGTGCATGTAATCAACCTTGGAATTACTTATCTTCTGTCCCTCTAAAAGTTGTTGTATCATGGCTTCAGTTTATTCTCCTGTGGGACGAGTTCTTGCCAAAAATTATGGAAACCAGAGAAATTCTCAGCTATTTGTCCTTTATTCTGAAATCCAGGTGGATAATTTGTCACGCCCAGATTTTGCACAGACGTTTTTCCCTGAAAACCTGAACCCGAGTTTTCCACAAACTTGTTTCCTACAGATCCCTACTGAAAACCATTGTATCCCGGATTTTGCGCGAAAGTTTTTCCAAAAATATTCCCTGTGCCTGAATTTTGCACAAAAATATTCCCCATGTAGTTTACTTCTTCAGCGTTATCAACATCTGCAACAGTGTAAATTTCAACATTTATGTCTGCCACATCCTCATAGAAGCTCACATGCCTCTGTTGGTTCTGCTGGCCCTTCAGTATTTGAGTCATCATAGATCTTAACTCAGATATTTGGACGCTTTCAGAAGTCGCCCACTTCGATCCTCTAACATAGTCAGGACAGTGGTTTCTGTTACTGGCTGCCAAGTTCTCAATCAACTGATAGGCGTCATCCACAGATTTAGTCATGAACTCTCCATCGCTGCTTGTGTCTAGAGAGAGATGGTACATCTCGTCTATACCCTTGCATATGGTATTCAGTAGACATTCCCTGGAGAAATCGTGGTGAGGACAATCCTTGATGTACTCTTTAAACCTCTCCCAAGGCTCAAAGAATGACTTAGTAGCTCCCTACAGAAACCCTGAGATCTTGTTTTTCAACTTATTCGATCTGGACTTGGTGTAGAAATGAGCAAGGAATGCTCCCTTAACTTCATCCCAGGAGGTAAGAGATGCAGGGGGAAGTGACTTATACCATCTTTGGGCTTTATCAGCTAGAGGAAAATATGAAAAGTTTACACTTCAGATACTTAGGTGGAACACCATTGGAGCGTGTAGTACTAGTTATCTCTTCGATCATCTTCAGATGCTCCATTGGGTGTTCTTGAGAAAGACCATGGAATTGATTCTGCTTCGCCAGTTGAATCACATGAGCCTTGATTTCATAATCCTGCCCCTCAATAGGCGCTATCCTGATAGGCCTTCTATTTACAAAGAAGGCCTTCGGTGAATCAAAATCCCCAATAGTGGGTCTCTTAGCCTGCTGCTGCAAGCCCTGTGGCATTAATGGCACATTATGATTGTGATGCACAGCTCGTGGTATATTATGGCCGCCCTGTGGCACCACCTGCGGTACCATCTGCGGTACTAAGCCATGCTAGATTAATCCTTGCTGCTCTAGATGAGCAGGATCTTGAGAAAATTGTTCTCCTCCAACCGCTTGTTGACCCTGTGGAAATTTCTGATTGTCGATCTCAGCATGTTTCTTTGCTTTCTGGTTTTCACGTTCGAGTCTTGCTAGGTCTTGGTTGTAGAAGGAGATTAGAGTTCAGACTCTTGTCCTCTTCTTGTCATATACCTGAAATACCAAAGAAAAGAAAAACGAACGCGCAAGTACTAAATAAAAAAAAAACTACCAGACTAAATCCTAGATAAAGAATCTAAGGCGTTATTTGGTCCTAGACAACGGCACCAAAAACTTGATCTCAGATTTTAACCCTTAAATCACACTGCAAGTGCAGAGAAAATCACAGTAGTATTTCAGGGATCGAATCCACTGAGACCTAGTCACGCACTAAAATTCTCCATTACAGATCAAGCTAGAAGACACATAAATTTTTGTGGTTTTTCAAATTTGGAGAGTAAATAAAACCAAGTAATAAAACGATGTGAAATTCAATAGATGGAAAGCGTCAGACATTAGGGTATTCGTAGAAAATCAGATCGTGAATGCAGGAAATTTATCAAGGAATCAATTAAGCACCATTCTCAAACCCAAAACACAGTTGTATAATTTTTCCATTCTCGTGGCTCTAATTACTATGTCTAACAACCTAAAAGACTAACTCTCGTTTAATTCAGAAAGTTAAACATGCATTAAGTTCAGGTTTTGATTTGTTCACAAAGCACATTAACATCAACTCTCATTGGCTAAGGATACTTTGCTCACAGTGTTTATTTTCAAGTAATCAAATCAACTCTGAACTAGGTGATCAATCAATTTTAAGTACTATGAACAATTCATGTGAAGAATTCTAAAGAAGATTCCCTTTCATGTAATGCTAATCATTCAATCTCATCAATTTTTTTGAAATTCTTATAACCTAACAATGGATCTACTCAGACATGGAAAAGGAAACGAAAGACATGTTTAAATTGAAAGACATGAAATAGAATAAAATCAAAATAGGGTTCAGAAAATTTCTCCAAAGGTATGGGTGAAGAGATTCGTCTTCCAAAACTTACAACGAAAAAAAATCTCCAAGAGTCTGAGAAAAGAAAAGTTATAAACCCTTAAAAACGTCTAAGGCTATTTATAGTGTTTTTCAAATTTCCTTTGGAAAATAGGAAATAAGAAGAAAAAAATTTTAATTTATCTTTTCGTCAGAGGAGGTGATTGATCGATTACCTATGTGGATCGATCGATCACTTTCAAGTCCACCCAAATCGATCGATTCTACATAGGTAATCTATCGATTATTAGTTCTTCAGATCCGAAGTTCTTCATTTCTTCATCAAATGCCTTCTGAAACCCTTCAGAATCATCACATTTTCTTTAAGAGTGTCCCAACACCCAAAACACCTGAAATTGATGAGAAAAAACTCCGAAAAGCCTAAAAATGTTTGAAAACTACGTTAGATGTTAGTACAAACACTAATATATCAATCGTTAGACTGATCACAAACATTCAAGGCAGCAACACCTCTACAAAAAAACAACCATAACTTTTAGAATAAAACTCAAATTGAGGATCTGTTTGTTGGAAATGATAGATAAACGAGTTAATTACTTACTGAGAAATTTTCATACCGAAACCTTTTGTCTCGGTTGACCGTTTTCCCCTTACACAGCTATTGATCATATAGAACACTTATGTTGAGCAGCATCGGAATCTCATCCATTACTCCATAATTAATTGTTGGAATTCAATCTCCACCGTTGATTCTAAAGCATGTAATATTGTGAAAAAACTCCTCTAAGATTCACCTCGATCGGACTTTACACGAGTCATGTACATGGCTTTGAAGTTGCTGCGACGAAACTATTTCTTGCATATTTTCCGGGGTATCGGCCAATTCATACATGACATATATAAATAAGTTCGTTTCATGCCTGAAGTAAACACCTGTGCCAATTCATACTTGATGTATTAGTTTTTGCTAAATCATGCACAACCTTTTATTTTTTAGTTTTTTCATACATTGACGTTAACACCGTTAGTTATATGGTTAACGGAGACACGTCGGATGACACGTGTCGACACGTGTTGCACTTATGTTTTCGAGACCTAGATATATATTATTCTGGTGTAAAATTTACAAAATTTTATTTGTAGTCTGGTGGCCAAGGTCCCTTTTTCCTTCGAATAAAACTTCAAACCCATGGTTCGATTCTTGCTTACTGCAATTATCATTATTTTTTTAAAAAAAATCGAAAATTCAGATGTATGAATGGAGGGTCGAACCTGGGCCTCAGAAAATATGAAGGGACAAACCGCTAGGCTGGGAAGACTTCATTATTTAAAAATCCATATCAATATTATCCTTTAGATTTGTTTTGGGTATTTTTAAATCATGTAAAAATTCAAATACATAAATGAATCTTAAATCCTTAATAGTTCAAAAAATGTAATATTTTATACATTATAGGGAATTTTAATTAAAAATATGTAATTATTAATACATTATTGAAGATTTTTATATACATTTATTATTAAGGATTTTAATACACATTAATTTTATTTTATTTTTAATTTTATTTTTTTACACATTGAGAATTTTAAGATAAAGTTATATTTTTTTATTTTTTCACATAATTTAAAGATAGTCAATTAATTATCTTAAACACTATTGAAGATACCAACATCTAACATAATTTATTTTTACTTTTTGAGGATTTTATTTGGATTTGAATTGGGTATCTTTAAATTATGTAAAAATTCAAAAATATAAATGTATCTTAAAATCCCAAATATTTTTAAAAATAAAAATATATATTAAAATGTTGATAAAAAGTAATTGATATACATTATTGAAGATTTTAATATACATTTCTTATTTAGGATTTTAATATACATTTTTGAACTATTGAGTATTTTAAAATATATTTGTGTTTTTCAATGTTTTACATAATTTAAAGATACCCAATTCAAATCCAATCTATGAAAATGAAAAGATAATATATATAGATATATAATGTTACTGCGAACTAATGACAATGAAGTATCTGTAGTCCAGCGTCCTCTCCCTTCATAATTTCGAAAACCAAAGTTCGATCCACCTTTGCTCCAGGATTTTTGGTTTTTTTTTTAAAAAACACGTGGATGATGTCGTGTAGCCGCCAAGCTACAAATAAATTTTAGTTAACATACCGCAGATATAGTATATATAGATTTGGAAAACGTAAATGCACCGTGCAACACGTGTCATCCGACGTGTCTCCGTTATTCGTAAAACTAACGGTGTTTAACGTCAATGTATGAAAAAGTTAAAAAATAAAAGGTCGTGTATGATTTAGCAAAAGTTAATACATCAAATATGATTTGGCACAGGTGTTTACTTCGAGTATGAAACGAACTTATTTCCATATGTCAGGTAAGAATTGGCCGAAACCCCCATATTTTCCTCGGTTTTGACATATTCTCCTTATTCTTACTATGAAGTAATGCCTATAGCTTTTGATGTGTAACTCCGATTTTTTGTTGTAGATCTTTGACAATGAGATCTATCAATAGACACCTTTTCTGAGGCTTGAATCCTTACGTCTGTTAGAAATAGCTGCTACAAAACAACTCATTAGCAGTGTCCATCTTGGTGTTCTTCTTCGTCTTCTTTTCTGCTCTGTTTTTCTCCTTCACCACCAAGGACCTTCTCCCTTCTCTCTCCTATTGAGGCTTCTTTCCTCACTCTCTGGTTCTCGTCACATCATTGTAACCGTTGGTAGTGACTTTCCTCTCCGTCGCGTTCGATTCAACTCTCTCGGGTTCCTATCGCCTCTCTTTTTGTCTCACGGTCTGCATCTTTCTTCATCTCTGTCTCTTCCCTTCTTTCATCTCTCCATTTTCTTCTCTCACACTCATCATCTCTGTATCTTCCTCCTCTCTAACCTTTTTTTCTCTAATCTCTCTATGGTAGAGTTTGGTTGAAGGTGTTGGGTTTGGTTTTCGGTTTATCTCAAGTTCTGGTTAAGTCATTACAGATAAATTGGAGAAGAGTAAACCAGAATTGGTCTTTGATTTAATTGGTTTTGAGTCACGTGAGGTAACACGTGAGAAGCTAATTCACAAAGATTAAAAGCAGAGAGAGAAGAGCTTCTTCGAGGTTTGTTTTTTTGGTTTTCTTTCAATGGCCAGTGAGAGAGAGATGAGAGATAGAGTAAGAATGAGAGGATAATAATTCTTGGGTTCTTGGGGTTTCTCTTTCTCTTCTTCTTCTTCTTCTTCCTCTTGTAATCAAACCGGATTGTGGTTTGAAGGTGAGCGATGCTTTGTACACACCACGCCGGAGGTGGTTTCCGGTGACATCAATCCAAGTTGGGGATCGCAAGATCCTAACCGGATGTAGCGGTTAGTTAACACCGTGAACCGGGTCAACATATGGTGAGTGTTCTTGATTCTGATGGCTTAACTTATGGTCTCGTTGATGACCCGTGAGGTAAGAGAAGTGGAATCAAGGGCTGATTCCTCAACAAGTGGTATCGGAGCCGCAGGTTTGATGATTCACGGTCTCGACGGCAAAATCGATTGGAAGAAAGGAGCATCGCTGTTGTGCAAAGATCGAAGTCATCGCGTCTTGGAAGAAATCGAAGATTCAAAGCCTTAAGGTTGGTGACGAACAGATCCAGGTGCTCCGGTAAGACTCAGGAAGAAGCTTGGCGACGGAGATTCATGATGGTTCTACGATTCACCTAGTCACATCAGAGATTACGAACTGTGTGGGAAAGAAGAATCAAGGTTCTTGTTGCCACATAAACCAGAGACATCGCAAGAAGATTTTAGAGATACCATAATCGAAGTTTCTACAATCCATGAGTTCTTGGCTCAGCCTTGACATCGAGTCTCAAGAAAGTAGATTGGGTTCAGGAAGATAGTTGCGATGAAGAGTCTCACTGGTATAAGTGTTTTTTTTTTCAGATTCAGGAAAATAGAATATGAGGTGTTTATACGGGTTTGATGATGATGTTTTGAAGAATTAAACCAGAAGTTGTGCTTATGGAATCGATAAGAGGAATACTAAGGATGGTGAATGTTACCAGCAAAGGCATTTTCACATCTGAAAATTTAAATCAGCAAGATCGTTTCATGGACTAAGGCAGCATCATAAATTCAAGAAGAAGATAAATCCAAATGTACATCTTTGCCAGTGTTATGTGTTCTCTGTGGTGATTATTCAAGCTCAAGAAGAACAAAGTTATGGTGAAGGGTCGAATTCACTAGGAATGGAAGAAGATGGGGACTAAAGTTAATCGAGGTTATTGATGTTGGAGAACATTTCTGGTGGAGTAAATCACCAGGATGAGAAGAACTCTCAAGAAGCATCTTAAGCACAAGAAAGAAAGTTTAAGAGACAAGCTCAAGACATTCCATACGAAGATGTTCTTGAAAAGTTGTGTGATGAATACAGTTTGAGATTGATAAGAGAGAAGGTCTCAGCAAATCAAGTTCAAATATGGTCAAAGGCATGAGTCGAAGGACCTGCCTCTAAGTTGTGAAGAACTTGAAATGGACTGTTATCTCTCAAGTATCAGATCTTATTGGTTTCCGCTGCCAATCACAAGGTAATTTGTGATGATTGATGTTGGTGTTGTAGACATTAATGGGTTGCATAACTTTAGGATTCAAACTCTAGATGGAACACAAGATCTATGTACTGGTATTGGACAAGGAGTTGATCACGAGCTGTTGTTTTCAGAAGAATTATTGGTCTATTCGATTGTTGAAAATAGAGTACATTGGTGTTGAAGTTTGGTTGTGATCATAGCAAATGGTAACTCATTTAAGCTAGATGTATAGGGGACGCCTTAGAGCTAAGTTGGATGTGTTACGGGCTGTGAGGAACGATTAAGAGTTTGGTATTCGGGTTACTAGGAATGCAGCAAGGACTAGGAATGCAGCAAGGTAGTCTCAATAGTAAGCCTAAGGTTCTGGGAATTAGGAGAAGCTTACATGTTATGAAGACTAGGGTCTAAAGCATGTCACCGTGGTAGTTTTGTCTCGGAAATTCAGTAAATGGAAATGGGTTAAATGTGTACTGAATGTTCTACTTGGTGCTGGTGTAGAGAGAGTGTGCTTGTGATATGCATATGTGGTCTTGAAATGGAACCAAAGATGAAGAAGTATGATTCAGATTCATTTAACAACAACTGAGTAAATTAAATGAATGTATTTTGCTGGCCATAGCATCTAGACAATGAAGATACAAGGCCAATGTTCTGCCGGTTAAACATTAGTTTAAGATTGCATGTGGTTTATCCCTTTTGGGAAATTCAGAAATGGTACATTCAAGGTAGTTTGTAAGTTTTCTGAGATTAAGAAGAGTAGGAGCATGTGAGATGACTGCAGAAGCAACGTTGAGTTCTGATGGACATTTCAGAATGAAAAGTGAGGGAGTTGTGTGATCTGAGATTCTATAAGAGTGCATCATATTAGAAGAAGTCATTGCTCATAAATGTGATGGTACAAAAATCAGATCGAGTTTCAACATTCCTTGGAGATCTATACAGATTAAGGGAAGTCATAGTGGCTGGAGAATTAACCGGAGTATAGGTCTAAGGTCTTATACAGGTTTATAAGCAAGCCTTCATAGCTTTATAACCTGGTATGTAACTACACACAATTGAATCAAAGAGAGACATGGAAGGACGCTTTAACTCATAAAGGAGGAGCTAAACATAAGAGACACAAGAACTACTGAATAATTTTAGTTTCAGGTGGATTCACTATTGTTACTGTATGAGCAAGAGTGCTCAGAAGAGATGGTTTACGATTCCAGGTGGAGCTGTACAGTTATAGGGTGTCTCGGTTCTCTTATGTTTAAAGACATAGTATGAGTTAAAAGATTTATCAACTCATTGAGTGGGTTCCTAAAAGAAACCAGTCACCCTTGGGAAATATTTAGTCTGGAAAGTGTGTAAAGAAGCTAAAATTCCCAGAACAGGTGAAGATGTCTATGTGTTCAAGCACTACAAGTTGCAGGTTAATAAGTTCAAAGAGAGAGATCTTTGAGGAGACGTTGAAAGAGACATCAACAAGGTTCAAGAGGAACTGTCCCAAAGGTGTTGGCAACTGGAAGGAAGTCCTAGAAGGACATAAATGCGAAGAAATCATGTATGCATTTGGAGTTAAAGACTAGTTAGTCTGATTATATAATCATGAAGTAGTTCTCAAGACTATCATTTACAAGGAAGTAAAGTGATATTTCAACAGCGGCAAAGATGTCAAGGAGTGCTGATGATTGGTGTGAGATATCTAGAAGTCAGGGGTGACAATGATGATGGTGGAGTTGTATGCATTCAAGCGAATGGCGTACAGGGAAATGTGGCAGCTAAGGGCAATACCATGAGTTTTAGATTGGTATATGCTGAAGCTGTTGACAATGAAGTCTCAAAGGAAATGAGAGCTTGGTAGTATTGAGACTTGGTTTGCTAACAATGAGGACAGATTGTTGGTATTTATTCTGTCAAGAACAGAATGGTTCTTTGAACGAAATTGATGTTCAAAGGTTAAAATGTGCAAAACTATTATAAGCAAATCTTAGTGGTGGTTGCTAACTGGTTTGTTTTGCAGGTTTGAATCATGAGGTTGCTTAAGGATCAAAGGCATAAATGATTCAAGATAGAATCAAGTCTACTTCAAGGAATGAACGTAGATTGATTCTGGTGTCAGAAATTGATTCAAAGGTAGTTTGATTCAGGGTTAGTGCACATGAGTGAATCAAAGGGATATCAAGGAGAATCAGGTTGCAGGAGACAAAGAAATATCCAATCACTGAAACAGGATTATGATTTGGACAGAGATCATGAAGGAAACCTGTGTGATTGATTGTCTCATAGGCGGTTTTAGCTTATAGAAGTTTCTGTCGAATAAGCAGGCTACTGTAAATGGTTTAATCTCATGGTTATTGATAATCGTTTGAGATTATTTTACAGGAAAAACTCACAATATAGCTCAGGGAACGAAGCTAGTGTGATTCAATGGTGCATTTCATTCATTCTGGCAAAGGCTAATGACGTTTAACTCACTGCAGGAGTTAATTGCAAGAGTCTCAATGGTGACTAAATGCAGGTCTGCTTACACATTCAGAAATGCATCAATGGGAGTTAAGCTTGACACAAGAATGTGTAAAGCTAAGTGAAAACGCATAGACAGGATTATTAGTTTGTTGATTCAGGATTATAGTGTAATCTGTTTTCTGAAATCAACAAAACTACTGTCTTTTTTATTGATGCTACTAATCTGATTGGTGGTGCATAAGTTTTCAGGTTCACACAAGACTGAATTGGTGTGTACAAGGCTAGAGTCCGGGATTTAAGTTTTCAGGAAGCTTGTCCAAGGATTAGAGACAGGCCGATGAGTCTCTGGTCATGAGTTGCGGATTCGACACAAGGCTAGTGCTGGAAATTTTTGCGAAGGTGTTTACCGGAGGAATCGAAGTGTCAGAAATTCATAGGGCCTGATGGAAGAAAGAAGTCGACAGAGTTTGAGGTAAACCTAAACCAAGGTGGAGAATGTTGGGTTTGGTTTTCGGTTTATCTCAAGTTCTGGTTAAGTCATTACAGATAAATTGGAGAAGAGTAAACCAGAATTGGTCTTTGATTTAATTGGTTTTGAGTCACGTGAGGTAACACGTGAGAAGCTAATTCACAAAGATTAAAAGCAGAGAGAGAAGAGCTTCTTCGAGGTTTGTTTTTTTGGTTTTCTTTCAATGGCCAGCGAGAGAGAGATGAGAGATAGAGTAAGAATGAGAGGATAATAATTCTTGGGTTCTTGGGGTTTCTCTTTCTCTTCTTCTTCTTCTTCCTCTTGTAATCAAACCGGATTGTGGTTTGAAGGTGAGCGATGCTTTGTACACACCACGACGGAGGTGGTTTCCGGTGACATCAATCCAAGTTGGGGATCGCAAGATCCTAACCGGATGTAGCGGTTAGTTAACACCGTGAACCGGGTCAACATATGGTGAGTGTTCTTGATTCCGATGGCTTAACTTATGGTCTCGTTGATGACCCGTGAGGTAAGAGAAGTGGAATCAAGGACTGATTCCTCAACAGAAGGTAATTAAATAGGTTTAAGAGAAAGTTGGGTTTATCTATTATTTAAAGAAATAAATTAAACCGAGCTGGTTTCAACATTTTAAAATAAAGCAATTTCCGGTTTACTATACAAGGTCATTACAAATATATTATTCAAAATTGGGGAACTCCAAAGAAATTTAAAATTACTAGTATGATTGTTTAATTAATTTGGAGTAGCCTCATAAATCACGCCATCTCAAATTGACAATGGTATGGAGTAAAAAATGGTGTGAGATTAGAGAAATCCTTAGTGATAAAAAAATATTAAAATTCAAATTTTAGTATGGCATACAATACATTGCCTACCTCTTATTTCTGTTATAAAAAAGCAAGCACATAAATTAATGAAACCTAGCTGGTTATCTTAAGCATTGGCGTTGGTTTTCGTTAAACGGATGAATCCAATTGGTTGGTTCATTGGCAACCAAACTTAAAATCAACCTTCATCATTCGGAGACCACTTCTTGTTTCTTGTTACTCCATTTGTCCAGCCTTTTGGAAGCTTCTTCCACCTGAAACAAACATTTCAAACCAATTACTCATGAAGACATCTAAAATACTATTAGGCAAACGCAAATCTTGAAAAGTTACCTCTTTTGTCCAGTCTGTTCTAAACGTGACCCACGCCAAAATAACAGTTTGTATAAGCGTACCACATATCATGCCCGTCCAAATACCCTAAAACATCAAAATATTTAAATCCTATGATTAGCATTTGAAAAGAGTCGATGGATAACAAAATAAGCAAGTGTTAACAATATGGCAATGAAATTTTCTTGCCTTGGCATCGAATTTGAAGTAAAATCCAAAGAGAGCTCCAAGAGGAATTCCAATAATATAGTAACATGCGACATTAACTTTTGCCACAAACGTTTGCCAACCACATCCAACCGCAACACCTTAAACAATTGCATACAAAAGAAACATATTCAATTCCTCTATTTGGGTTAGTGAAATTGCATTGTTAAAAAGAAAAGATTTTAACCAGAGAGAACGGGTTGGATTCCATTGAGGATAAGCGTTACGGCAAGAAGCGGGCAGAGATCAGAAACAGCGGCGGAAACTCTTTCACCTTCGGTGAATGCATAACTCAAAACGTCACGGCAGGCCAAAATAACAATGGCTAAGATCACACATGTTATTAACGAATAAATGTTGACGATGATTACAGAAAACGCTGCTGATTTAGGATTCCCAGCTCCAAGCTCATTGCTCACTCTCACACTGACTCAACATCACAACAACCATTTTTAAAAGACTTCTGACAAAATTGGTTAGGGAGGGTTCGTTGAGATCTAGCAGAGATTTAAATGTGATTTATAGCATTATTTAAGTGTGTAAAATATATGAACCATATGTTTTCTTGTGGGTATTAAATTGGATATAAAAATAGAATATAAAAATAGGGAGTTGCATTAAAAAAGTATGTAATAAACAAACCTTATCGCTGCATTGAAGCCAACAGATATCATGAACACCCAACCTGAAATCGTCATACTGAAACACAAGGCAAAAAATATATTATTTTTAAATTCTTCGAGAAACAAAACCAAATCATAATATAATCATTTGAAAATGGAGCAAAATGAGATCTATATAGAACATCATTGCTTGCGTTTAGTATTATTATTAAAATTCCAACTTATTCACTTTTGTTACATAAACAAATCGAGATATTATATTATAAAGAAGCCAATTCTATCTTGATTTGGTGCAAGTGCCTAGATTGGGTGGATTCTTCTGTTTGGTAATCGAGTAAATAGAACTTTTAGAGGAATAAAGAAATTAGAAAAATAGTTAACTGGGGGAAAATATTGTATAATATCTTTCGACAAGCTAATGAAGAAGATGCAATGATCCAAAAAGACTGTTTTATTCGATTCCAATTAGATAACTTCATAAATGAATTAAATTCCTAAACGTGTCAGACTAGCGTCTAGTTATTTTCACCACATGTTTTTACCGATAGTAAACAAAAAAAAATTCACTTGATCATCTTCTCAAAACTGAGAAACAAAATCCCAATAAAATTAGATAATTTTAAAACCAAAAAAAAAAACTAGAACAAAAAGTGAAGACAGAAAAGAGTAAAAGTGATGTGACCTAATCTATATATGTCATGTATAGGAGAAGAAGTGTTAAAATTGTTCGCCAGTGACGTAACTTTCATATCTACGATACAAGGCTAGAACCAAACTTCGCTTTGTTCTCTTTACTAAAGTTTTGTTCTGCTTCTGGTATCGGATGACAGTGACAATACGAAAATGTGTTGTCGAATCATTTCTAAAATCATTCATCAGAAAAATCTACAACCACATATATTACTGAAGATGTACTATGGCGAAAAAAAAAAGATGCACTATATTTGGGGTGATATATTTGTACATTTGTCAATTATTCAATGTTATGGACGAAAACAATTTATCGTTTTGTTATAGGAGGAAATAAATTTTTCTTTATATCTATATAATAGTATTACTTACTATCTATGACTAGAATTAATAAAATTGTTATACAATAAGATATAATATGTAAATTATTTCCTACTTATTGGTAAATTTGACAAAATTAGCGAGTAAAGTAATATTTTTTGAGGAAAAAACCCAATTTGGTTAACCAAAAAAAAAAAAGAAAACATACCAAATGGAGAGTGAATCAAGAGCAAGCTCAGGATTCTCGAGGAGTCCGGCGAGAAGCACAAGGATCTGAAAATACCAAGTCTCGAGGCAGAGCATGACGGCGGAAGCGGCGGAGAGTTTAAAGAAACTCCATAGACCAGAGAAAGCTTGTACACTGAACCCTCTCCATGTCTCACGACACCTCTCGCTCGTGACGATGTAAACAAACTGAGCCACCACTATAATCCACCACGAGAGGCTAAGCACTAGCGACGCTCCAAGAAGCCCCATCCCAAGCTTGTAAACAGCGAGCCAACTAAAGAGAAGGTGGACGAAGAGGGTGGCGGTTGAGATGTACGCGCTCGGTGCTACGATGCTCTGCGACTGGAGAAACTTTTGTATCGGGAAGTTGGCCGCGTAGGCGAAGATTTGAGGGATCAGGCCGTAGACGAAGAGAGATGCGGCGGAGGCGATTGCCGGCGACTCGCCGAGGAAAAGTAGAATAGGCTCGGAGAAGACGTACATCAAGGTGAGGAGTACGCCGGTGAGAGTGAGCAACACGGTGGATCTCTGGAGGTAAACGCCGAGCATCTCGTACTTTCTTCCTCCGTACGCTTGTCCACAAAGCGTCTCCACCGCACTTCCCATTCCTAGCTGGAGAAGACAGGGAAGAGGTAGATGACGTCAGAAACCGAGGTAGATGACGTCAGAAATAATCTTAAAGTTGTGAGGTTTACCATGAGACCGTATGCGAAAACTTGGATCCCGGTGTTGCCGAGAGAAGCGGCGGCGAGCTCGAGGTTACCCAGGTGGCCGGAGAAGATTTGAGTAGACATGGACATGAGGTAGTTTATCATGTAGACGATGACGGCGGGAGCAGCAAGGTTGAAGAGAAGCTTAGACTCGATAATCGTGGCTGTACGAAGGCGGCGAAACAGCGGAGTTTCGACGTTGGAGAGCACGCTCTCTAGCTCGCCGTTGGTAGATTCCGGAGATAGTTGAGGGTGGAGAAGCGGCTGGTATACGCCGTCGTTTTGAGAAGAGTCCATGAAGAAGCCAAAGATCCTTTCTCTCTCTCTCTCTCTCTCTCTATCTGCTTTTTTTTTTGTTTTGTTTATGTGAGTGGGATTCTTGAACTCTTCTGGCTTGGGGATGTGTCTGAGAGCTCTGTGTAGTCTTTTGGAGGTTGGCGAGTGGTGGCTACAGACAATTTTACAAGTATTTATTGTTTTTTTCCTTTTTGGGTTCGTTAATTAATTATCACATATTATTTCTTGAGTCCATTCTTTTTAACGAATAGTGCTTGTTAGTCAACATTTAGCATTAAAAAAAGTCAACATTTTTTTGTCATTTAATATTGGATTCTAGAATTTAACATTTTTTTTGTTGTTTCATAATAATGACAAAACATTAACAAAAGAAAATTAGTTTTATTGGATTAATTATAGATAAATCACAATTTAAAAAAAAATCTTTCATAAACACTAATAAATCCACCAATAAATGATTGTTCTAATGTTACTCCAATTTTTTCATTAATTGAAAACTAATTAAATAAAAAAAAGATAAAAATTCTCTTTTATACTCTCACATCTACAAAAGACGATCGAAGATAAGTTGATTGTGCTCTAGTGGCAAAACTAAGTTACGAAGGCGACGATACATTAGACCTTATAGCTTCAAATGGTTGTTCCAGTACGACGATGCATGTTCTATCCTCAATTAGATATGTTCTTTTTTTCGGCTTTCCAATGCCCTCTCTTTCCTCTATGTTTTTGTAACGCCTTCTTGCCCTCTTTAGTGTGTCAGAGTGCCTTTTTCTAGGCCACAGACCTATCCGACATGCAGGAGCGCTACGCTGAAAAGTTTTAAGAGGTTGATTTACTATCCATGTAAATCATCAGACGATATTTCCTGTGTTTTGTCCTCACTTGCAATATTCAAAAAATCACTTCGTGGAAAGTCATCCATCCTTGTCCTATTCCAACACAAGCATGCTTAACTGCAGAGTTCTCTCAGGGTAAATGACCGAAAAGATAAATTCACTTTGGTGATATAGGTAATCAAATTAATTCTTTTTTGCTCTCCTCACATACTACTATGTCTCCATAAACCTCGATTAACACATTTACTCCCACTTACACAATGCAACGTCCTCATTACGCACCAGGATCGTCACCTCTGATGGTGTGAGCTCTCAAGATTCCACGCTCATTTGGGTTCGAAATTAATACCAAATTGTATTGTAATACCCCATTCGGCCATTCCATGTGCGATGTTGCCTCTCTCTGGGCCTACAGGCTCACCTTGTCCGACAGAAGAGAATGCTACTTCGGAAAGTCTGGAAGGGTTAATTTCACTATCACTTTAAATCACCGCATGATAATCTCCCGTTTTTATGCTCGCACTATTCTAGAAATCACATCCTGAATTCTCACTCATCGTAGTCCTACTCTAGCACAAGCACGCTTAGCTGTGAATTTTTCAGGACAAGTGATAAAAAAGTTTCCTTTGATGATATAGTTAACTAAATCAGTTCTTTTAAACTCTCTTTACACACTACTATGTCTCCATAAAATCAGGGTCTCACAGTTTTCTTCTATCTTCTCACCCTCGATTCGCTTTTCTTTATCTATGTTGTGTTACTCCTGAACTTAATTGAGTTTTTTTTTGCTTTCTCTAACTTAAGTATATTCCAATTTGATAAATCTTATATTATCACAATTAGTATAAGCATATAGGTTGCATTTTCGGTTGTTGTTGCGATCTAGCTTGTTTCTCATTTTTATTCTGATAAGATTTATCTAGCATTTACTCATTTAGTTGCATAGTTAAGTTCATTTATAAGAGCATCTTCAACCTCACTCTATTTTTTACACTAAACTCTATTGTAGAGTAAAATTCTCTCCAAACTACTCTAAAATAGAGTAATGGGTTAGATTATTTTACATTAGAGTAACTCTATTTTACTCTATTTTATATAGAACTTTTTTATTTACACTTTAGTCAATTTATTTTTTAATATTTTTATTTTATATCTATTTATGTAATTTAATTAGACAATGACACATATAATTACGTTCGACATAGTATATATAAAATTGAAGTTTACTATCATTTTTCCGCGTTGCATTTATATGAAATAATTTATTCATCAAAATTAAAAGTAAAAAAAGACTGTTAACAATGAAACACACCCAACATATATAATTTTATAAAATTAGCCAAAAACACAAGTACGAAAATTGAAAATAGGCAACATAGCATAAAATTAAAACCAATAGTAGTGTCTTAATTAAATGAAAATTATGTGAAAAATAAAATATGGGATCAAATTGTAAGTTTTATTAGTAAAAAGTATTAATCATAAAATAAAAAGAATATATTTAAGAATGTTTTTAAAAATATAATATAGAATAAACCATTGGAGATAGACTCTGCAATATTTTAGAGTTACTCTAGTTTAGACTGAAAATACTCTAAAATACAGAAAACCATTGGAGATGGTCTATGTGGTTAATGAGTTGTTATTTTATTCTCTTGTTCTTTAGATCCATATATAAACAATTTCAAAGGGAAAGAAAACTCTTAGAAGTAACTTCTTCTTACATTCAAGTAATTTTTTTTGTTTTTTGGCTTTCAGAGTCCATACGAACTTATGTGTGTTTGTCCCTCTTAAGATTTTGTTGTTTTTTAAACTATTCACATATGTCTTTATGGATTTATTGAAAGACACACTTTGCCTCAATAGCTTATTTCTCTAACATTCACTAAACACAAGTAAAAATGTTACTAAAGCAAGAGAAAGTGTCGACAAAGAAAAAAAGCATATAGGTTTGTCGGTGATGTCGTTGAAGCCCAATAATAATGATTAAAAAATATCTTTGGCCCCACGCTTCAACGGCCATCTCAAACTCTTCTGTTTGACGAAAAAACAAGAAAAACATACAAAGGAAAAGAGAAAATTGTGAGTGATCATACGAGTAGTTGGCATAAAATCCAAGAGGATAAGCTCAAAAAACTTACCTCCTCAAGAACCTCAATGATGAAGGATTTTGATAAGTCTTATAAGATTAAGAAGAAGAATACATTGTCATTATGCTATAAGAACCAACACATTGTAATCGGAAAAATTAAGATCAAGAAATAAGAAATACAAAGCTATTATATTTATCTTCAAAAGCTTCTTCTTTTAATTTATCAAAGTCATGGAAGGGCCCATAGAAGCTTATTCATTTCTAGCGTTCAATATATCTAACTGTGTTACAATCAAGTTAAAAGAGAAAAACTTTATTCTGTAGAAATCACATTTCAAAAATTTTCTCTCTAGACAATGATTTGTTGTCATCATTGTCGGATACATTCCTACACCAGCTCGAACCATACATGTTCCAAGAATCAATGACACAACAACTAAAACCCCTAATCCAGACTATCAAACTTGGAGCATAATAGATCATGTCCTAAATTAATGGTTGATAGACTCGCTATCTGAAGACATTCTTAGTGAAGTTGTAAGTGCTACAACATCTAAAGATGTCTGGTTTACTCATCCAAATTTCTTCAATAGAGTCTCATCTTCACGAATGTTTAAACTCGAAAGAAAGCTTTAAACAACATCCAAGAAAAATAAAAGCATGAAAGATTATCTGAAAGATAGAGCATTCATAACCAGTTTGTATATATTGAGAGCCCGAGCAAATGAAGAATTTTCCTGCTTTGAATTGTCTTTGCAAAGATATGAATTTGTAAAGACAAGCATTGAGTGAGCTATGGATACTCATCCAAATCCTAGCTTTGACAAGCTTCAAGGTTATACATTTGAAAGCTCCATTCCTCCACATTTGGCTTTTAATGTACACAAACCCTTGGAAACAACTTTTATAACAACAAGGGTAGGAGACAACCATATGGAAATATTGGTTACAGAGGAAGAGGATACCAAGGATAATGCTTCTTTTCCACCAGAGACAGAAGTTTTCATTAGCAAATCTCTTCCTCCTCAAATAACAATTGAAGCTCTTACGGAAATAAAAGTAGACATGTATGTCAAATCTATGGAAAGATAGGACATTAAGCCTTAAAATGTTGACACCGTTTTGACAACCACTATCACTATGATGATCTACCAAATGCCATCACAACTACGAGAATCACATACATCAATGATAATGCTAGCCAAGAATGGTTCATGACACAAGAGCTACAACATATGTCACCAACATACCAAGTAATATGCAACAAGATCAACCATATCATGGAACCGACACTCTGATGGTAAGAGATGAAAATTTTTTCCCATTACGCACACAAGCTATGCAAATATGTCTTCAATTCTATAAGTATGTAAGTATATGAATAATATATACTTATCAAACAATCAATTCTAGAAGATATTACTAATAATTTTTTAAATTACATCATATAATCAATTTCATTTGTGGAATGATATTGAATAAAAGAATTTTACAGACATAATTTAATTAATTTTAAGTGTTAAACATTAATTTGACGATTAAATATTAGTTTGGTTGATAATGAATGAATTATTAGTTTTTTAAGGTTTGAAGTTTTTGTTATCAAGTCATATAAAATCATATTTGTTTTCATTGATGTTTTTACTAGCATCTTTTGAATTTATTCAAAATAGATTTTATTAAAAAGCGAGTGACGGATAAATTATGAATGTGTTTTGATTTTTTTCTTTTATATTTCGGAATTCCCGATCCGTTTGCGACCCATCTCGTCCCATTCTCGTCTTAAAACTAAAATGGGACAAAAAAAATTATTTTGCTTATCGTATTTTCCATCCCGCACCCATTCCCGCAAAATTTCGTTCTTAATTTCCATTTTCCCACCCGTAGTATTTGTTGAAGTTTAATTCAGATTCCAAGTCTTTTTATCTTTAAAAGATTTGGTAGAAAATCAATTTCAAAGCAAATTAGAGGCTTTTCAGAGTGATGGTGGGGTGAGTTCATAAATACTCAATTCATACAACATCTTCAAAAGTGTCGAATTCAACAAATAATGTCTTGTCCTCACACACCACAAAAAAGCAGAAAGGAAGCATAGACACATTATTGTGTTGGGACCATCTATGATATTTCAAAAAAGTGCCTCACTAGTATTAAGTTAAATCATTCTTCTCTGCTAACTTTGTTATTAATCTATTGCCATCATCTACAGATAAGTTGAGCAATCCTTTTCAGACATTACATGGTTTTCCACCAAACTATACATCATTAAGAGTTTTTGGGTGTGCATTTTTTGTTATCCCACCTTGAGAGATTATGCAGCAAATAAAATGGATATGAGATCTCTTAAGTATGTATTTCTCATATATAATAAAAAAATACAAAGACTATAGGTGTCTCCTACCATATATCAACAGACATGTTGTTTTCAATGAACATGTCTTCCCCTTTCAAGATACATGTGCTCATCTTCAACCAAGAACTACAACACCACTAATTAGGGCAAAAGAATTTTCTAAATCTTCAAAAAGAAGATTAGAGAGGAATACTGAATTTACAAGCTTCTAATGAGAAGTTTTCTTTACAACCTCCAAATCAAGTGCTTCAAGTTCCTCTTTTACAAGCTCCAATAACATCTATTCCCAAGCTATACAATCAATAGTTTCATTACAATTTTAATAAAATCTTGAGTAATCCTCTACAAAATATGAATCACAAGATTGAATGTGCAACTACTAATGTGTCTACTTCTAAAGCAACAAAGAGTTATAGCTTTGATCTTGAACCTATAGGCAACAACTCTTCTCCTACATCAAGAAGGAAATACACATTGATAACCACATATCAAAGTCAACAATCTGCTACACTAACTCAAGAAACTAGACACGAAATGATTATAAGGACTAGCCCTGGGCATTCGGGTAATCGGTTCGGTTCGGGTCGGGTAATTCGGGTTTCGGGTATTTCGGGTTTAGGATTTGAATACCCATTTAAGACCCGCTAAATTTTCGGTTCGGTTCGGTTCGGGTCCTCTCCGGTTCGGGTCAGTCTGGGTAAAGAAAACATGAACCGAAAAGTACCTGAAAGTTAATGAGTACAGGTTCGGAACCGTTACTTTTTGATCCATTTTACTCAAAAGTACCCACATGTACCCGAAAGTACCCACATGTATCCGAAAAATGGCAAATTCGGTTAATTTTTGGGTACATTTGGTTACTTTTTACCCGTATTACCCGAAATATCCATAATATAACTAATGTATTTGGTTATATAAATATAAATTTGGATATATATGCTACTTAAAATATAAATATAACTAATATTTTAAGTTCTATAATTATATCTTCGGATATTTCGGGTACCCATTCGGTTCTCGGTTCGGTACGGGTTCGGTTCCGGGTATTCGGTATAGAATTTTAGGACCCGTTCGGATATTTTACATTTTCGGTTCGGATTTCGGTTCGGTTATTTCGGGTCGGTTCGGGTCGGGTACCCTAAAACCGATTATTTTGCCCAGGCCTAATAAGGACTAAGTCAAGAGTCTTTAAATCCAATCCAAGGTATGTCTTATTTACACAAAAAGCTTCTTACCATGAACTCAAAGCTGTAGCAATTGATCTAAAAGACAAAAGATGGAAAGGAGCAATAGATGAAGAACAACTGTACATAAACTCACACATGATCTCTAACACCTTACCTTCCTGAAATGAATGTGTTAGGTATCAAGTGGGTCTTTACAACTAAACTCAATGCGGATGGTACTCTAGATAAGCTCACGACTAGGTTTATTTGTCTAGATAATGAAAGTGATAACACCAATATTTTATCTCTTTTTCAATTGATTTTAGTATGTTTTCTTATTGTTTTAAGAAACTATATGCATGAAATGGTAGTTTTCCTATATTTGTAGTGTTTTGAGTCATTTCAGGTCAAACGATGTATTTTGGAGCAATATGGAGCTAAATGGAGCAAAACCTAATTTGTGGACAATTTCCGAGCATCAGAAAGATCATCTAATTTCAAGGTCTTGCCCTCAATGTATTTTGATGAAATTTTGACAGGAGCTAGAAAAATGATTTAACGTTCATATGGAAGTGGTTTGACATAATTAGAAGTTCAAGATCAAGAGTTATGCAAAATATACTAAAGGCTTATCTTACTTGCTCGAATATAATAAGGATGTGCACGAAGGCGAAAACTAAAGGACTACGACTTTGGTTTCAATCAAGAATTTAACACGACCAAAGTTGATGTCTTACAAGCCTTTCCAAGCCCAAGATATCAAGTTAAAGTCCTTATACAAGAAGCCCAAAGTGAAAGGCATCAAAGGCCCAATTTTAACCTAATTGACATAAGTTGGACAAACAGTGTGTATATATATAATCTAAAGGGTTCGTCCCTGCCTCCTTAAGAATCTAATCTAACCTAAAAGAATGCAAATTTATATATATATATATATATATATATATATATTTGTATTAGCCTTTAATTTTATAAAGTTGCATTGTTTTAGGTTAGATTAGATTCTTAAGGAGGCAGGGACGAACCCTTTGGGGTCGTGCCCTTCTCATCTCAATTCTTCTATCCTTTCGTCAATAAAACTCGATTGATTTTATTGTTCTTCTCTATCTTTGACTGATATAATGCTTTATATTCTTTGTTGCTGCGTGTTTTACACGTTTAATCAAGAGTAGTTTGCTACTTAGACAATAGGTTTCAATGAGGTCGTGATCATGGTTGTTTAGGGATTGATATCTATTAGGGTTATCATTAACGTTATCACCTTTGCTCGTGTTAAATGTATTTGTTTTCTAAGCCATTTTGTGAATAGAACTAAAGTTGGTATGCATTCCAACATCTTGTCATACAACTGGAACTAGTATTGAGTGAGCAATTCTATTTAGGCAACAGAAGTGGGTCGATCTAGAATTGTAAACAATCAATCATATACACTTGAGTTAATGCATACTTGTCTTCTGCAAGGACCTTATGAAAGTCGAGTCCCTTGGTTGTTAATTAGTATAGTGCCCCGAACCTCGAAAGTGGAGAGGATATAATCTAGGTATGGGCATTCAAATCCTCATATTGGTTTCGGTTCGGATCCTTCGGATCTCGGATCTTTCGGATCTCAGATCTTTCATATCCTTTTATTTAGGAACCCATTCGAATCCGATGAATTCTCGGATCGGTTCCTTTCGGATCTGGGTCGATTCTTGAAATTTTAAACGAATCCTAAACCCAAAAAATCCAAAATTATCCGAAAAGAACTAAAAATCCGAATTATCTGAAATAAAACCAAAAAATTAATATATTAATATTAAAAAATATTTTTCTATAAAATTATAAAAAAGTTCGGGTATTTCGGGTACCCGATCGGATCCCCAATCAGATCCCGGTTCGGTGCGGTTCCAGTTCGGTTTGGTTTCGGTTCGATTCGGTTCAGATACTCGAAAAGGGAACTGTTAGAATATTTAAAGCTTTTCGATTTGGTTCGGTTTCTTATTTTTCGGTTCAGATCCGGATCTTTTGTTCAGCCCTAGTATAATCATGGGTTATGTTATATACCTAAGCAAAAAAACACCCGAAAGTCGAACCCTTTGCATGCTAGTTTATGTTTCTCTATGATTCCTATTTGTCTAACGTTTATCTTTAATTGATATTTTTTTTCTGCTTCGTTTCTCTAATCCTAATAAAAATCAAAAACCAAACAACCCTTATTTTTTCTTAGCTAATTTGAAAGCCCATAGATACTTAGTGCACTACTTGTCTTTGTGGGATCGATACCTAAAGTACTACAACTACTAAGTGCACTTGCAGTTACAATGTCGTTTTTTGGATAAACTTTTACACACATCAGTTAGCAACTAATATATTTGATTTATAATCATGTTTAAAAAATTGGTTGACAAAAAAAATCATGTTGGAAAAATCAATATTGCTCAATTGCTAATCATCTTCGACAATATCAATATTTTTATTCAAATAATATAAAAGCACTTTATCTATTTAATCTATCTACTAATTGTTTTCTACATTAAGCAACTTGCAACATATCTAGATATCAAAACTTCGATATCAACTTCATCTATTAGTGCAACTATTTTATTTGAACTTAAGCATCATGCAACATATGGAACCAAGAGAAATATGATTTTGAAGTTTGTTTCCAATTATTTTCTAAATTAAACAACTAACCTAGACTTAAGAAACAAAGAAATAAATATTAAAAATCTGAAAAAGGTATATAAACTTACAAATTGTGTTATATTTTTATCTTTTTCTCTCTTGGTGGATTGCAAATCTGGACTAATATCAGAATCATGTTCCTAGGGAATATCAGATTGCTCTGCATCTTTCTTTTCCTTGTTTGGCTTACGTACCGGAGCTTCAGCTGATGATGAATCCCATACGTGTTCATTAAGTTGGTCTTGGAGGATATCGAAAGTCAGGTTATTGAGTTATTGTCTCTTTGTGCCATTGTGGATATGTAACCCCCTTTCAAATGAGGTTCTTAACACGGACTTGAAAAACCGCGTAGAAATTAACATCTATGATCAAAGCTAAAAGTGCTAATAAAGTTACAATACCTTTCCGTATAGCTCCTTCTTCTACACACAAAATGCTTTAATATTTATACGCTGGCGTGATTCTTTCCAAGTGAGAAGAGAAACTGCATTGCCTTTGAGTTGATTCCCGTAATGCTTCCCAATCCAGTGACAGACTTATACGCTCAAATTTTCAAAGCATTCACACATCCTTGTAGTGTATACTTTATTTTCCTTGCATAACGAAGGAGTTTGGCAGATTTTACATGGTTTGTGAACGTCACACATCTCCATAATGTCTTTCAAAAAATTCTGGATCAAGCATTTTCTTCGCACTCTCTAGCAGAATTATACTACATGGAGATATGGCATGGATGCCTATCGATAATATAGAGAGGTAGACAAACATTCTTTTCTCTCGGAAGACCATTTTCTACAATTTTCAAACGAATTCACCAATTCATCCAACATAGGCCTGTGACATGAAGAAACTTTAGCTTCTACCAAAATACCGTGTGGTCAACATTCACTTCAACACCACTGAAAAATGGATCACAATTTAATCTCGTAATATCTGCAAACTCAAACGATGAGAAGCTCATAAGATGCCCTCCGATCAATGACTATATCTCATGAGGATTATTAATCTACGATGCCGTAATAGAATAAAGAATTTCTGTTCAATGTTCAACTTTTTCGTGGATTGAGGGAGGGAATAAATCTCGGTCAATGATTCATGGAGGATGGAAATAAGAAAGTTGACATTAGGATCTTTAGGGGGATTTGAAGGTTCTATGGAGATTTGGTTCATTTTAACACATAATTGGGATGTCAAGAGCTGGAGTATCGACGACTCATAGGGAAGGTTTTTGGCTTCTGATATGGTTCTTGTACCTTCGGATGAGGTGGCTTTGCTGAGGACTCACGAGATTCCTGAGATATATGGTGATGGTTACTGTGAGATTGGGTTAAACTATTATGGCATCATAGGAGGTCAACGTATGGGAAGCAATAGGTTCTTGATAGCTTTTGAGTTGTTCCATTGCAATGGTTTTAGATGTTGTGGGAATATTATGATCATGATCTGATTTGTTTTAGGAACTCAAGATTGTTCTACAATCAAGATAGGATCTTCCCCGAGACATGTATGTGTTTCTTCATCAATGGATACATATTATGGTGTTTAAGGAAGCTGGAAATAGTGTTTAGAAATGGTCTTCATGGTGTGATTATGAAGGATTTGTGGAGTAGAGAGGCTATAAAAAACTGAGGGTCCCATGGAGTTTCTTCTCTATATCTTCAAACCATTTTTGTACATATCAAAGAAGGTTAATCTTTGTTAAGGTTTCAATCGGAGTCTTTTTGGTTTCCGTTTATGTTATTTTTTCTGGTTTCTTGTATTGGTGATTTTGGTTGTAGGGGACTTGTAATTCAGGAGACGATGTCACATATAATTGTTCATAAAGTTTTAGTTAACATGTTTTGTTTAAATGTTGTTGGAAGTTTGGGTTTTCTTATTATTTATGGTATAAAACCATACAATACGAAAAATGAATTTTCTTTTGATTATTGTCCCTCATTGTAAGACTGGTTTCAAACATGGCGATACCAATAAAGGTTTGTTCAAAGGTATGGGTGCTGCAAAACTAAAAGACGAGATCAGAAGTTTTGGGAAGGTGACTTTCCTGAAATCATCGGCTCGTCCATACTCGAGGAAAGGGATGGTGGATCCCCTGAAACTAACGACTCATCCGTGAAGATCTTGAGCTAGAATTGTCAAGGCCTAGAGGGATTTGACAAGAGATATTTTGAGAGACTTATGGAAAAGATTTAAGCATGATATTTTGTTTTTGTCGGAGACTAAACAATCTAGTGTACTTTTAAAAAAGTTTAAACTACACTTTGACTATAATAATTTATACACGGTTGATTCTATAGGATCAAGTGGAAGGGGGGTTGCTATTTTGTTCAATGATGAACTAAAACTTAAAGTTCTTTCTGCTTCTAATCGCATTATTGACGTTAATGTTTTTATTTATGGATTCAAAGTTTCTATTTCTTTTATTTATAGAGAACATGTGGTCTAGGAACGGTACAAAGTTTGGGACCAATTGATGCAAATAGGGACACAACTATTATCTCCTTGGATGATGATCGGTGATTTGAATGAACTTACTGGAAACCATGAAAAAAGGAGGAAGATGAGATCGACATCATCTTTTGTACTTTTTAACCAAATGCTTGGGCATTGCGGGATGACTGAATTCCTGTGCTTTGGAGATCAACTTTAATGGAAAGGAACAAAAAATAAACAAAATGTTCCCTGCAAATTGGACAGAGCTGTAGGTAATGAGGATTGACACAATGTGTTTAAATATTCAAAAGTCGAATATTTGGCTAGAATAGGTTCAGATCACCGGCCGATTCTAATGACTTTTAGTTACAAGCCGAAAAGATCTCAGAATCATTTTCAGTTTGAAAAAAGATGGATTTGTAAGGAGGGATTGGCAAAGGCCATAGAGACTGGATGGAAGCGAACGAAGAATTTCAGGAAACCCATGTTTAGGGATAAAATACAAAATTGTAGGAATTCCATCTCTTGGTGGAAAAAGAATAATGTTGTACCAGGCAAAGAAAATTTGGAGGTTTGGTAGGCTAAATTGGAGGAGGCACAAAATGATGATTCCGTAAGTCCAAAGATTATCGTAAAAATTAAGGGGTAATTGCAGGAAGCGTACAAAGATGAAGAAATATACTGGAAAAAAAAAGTAGGAATTTATGGCTGAAAGAATGGGATAAGAATACAAATTTTTTTCACGCTTCGACAAAACAAAGACGAGCACGAAATTGGATTACATGTTTATTTATTATGCAAGGAAAATGGGATGAATCACTAGAAGGAATGGAGAAAATAGAGATAGAATATTTTGATGAGCTCTTTAGACTTACTACGATAGGTGATTTCTCACCGGTTCTCAAGAATGTTGTACCTATTATTACAGACAATATGAATCGGACATTAACCAAGAATGTTACGGAGGCGGAAGTAAAAAAGACGTTATTTTTGATGCATCCAGTGAAAGCTTCAGGACCAGATGGGATGACAACATTGTTTTTTCGAAGATATTGGGGAGTCTTAAAGGATGATTTGGTCAAGTTTGTTCATAATTTTTTCACGTTAGGCAGATTTGATGATCGTCTAAATGAGACGCATATTTGTCTTATACCAAAGACACATGATTCAAAAAGGATGACGAAACTCAAGCCAATAAGTTTGTGTAACGTGAGCTACAAAATTAATTCTGCGATTTTGTGTCAGAGAGATTAAAACATATACTTTCCCGAGTGATTTCAGAGACACAACCGGCGTTTGTTTTAGGAAGATTAATTACAGATAACATTTTGATAGCTCAAGAAATGTTTCATGGGTTACATACCATTCGACATGCAGATATGAGTTTATGGCCATAAAGATGGATATGAGTAAAGCTTATGACCACGTAAAATGGCCTTTCCTGGAAGCTGTCTTTAGAGGAATGTGATTCGATAATTTGATGATTTCTTGATTGATGCGATGTATTCGATCAGTGTCATATAAGGTTCTATTTAATGGACAACCGACAATACATATCATTCCATAAAGAGGACTCAGGTAAGGAGACCCTCTATCACCATATTTTTTATTATATGCACAGAAGTGCTAATTGCTAATATAAAACGGAAGGAAATGTACAATGTGGGAACCGAAATTCTCACTGTCAATGTTATGTGGTTCACGGATTCTGTAGCCAAAGATCAACAGATCAAGATAGCGAATTAACGAGTTATTGAATAAGAAATACGAAAGTAAACTGCAAAGACAATAAGACAGAAATCGTGAGTAAGTTAGATAACGAAATACGAAATAGATTATGAAATAGATTGCGAAGCGATATTAATTAACGGTGAACAAGTAACAGGATTCGTAAGAAAAATTAACGTGAATGAATACAGAGTGAAAACAAGAACAAATCTAAGGTATGCAGAAAGCGTAAACGGAGAGCGATTCGACAGACACAGTTAACAAAGAAGTTAAGGGATCTTATTCGAATTTCGTGATCGGAGCGTGCGCAACCGGTGTTAAGCCGTGACCGCAAGATCTGTTGGTGACGATTNAGAACCCTAGTTTTTCTAAGTGTTTACGTGGTGACAAAAAGCTCTGTGAATGAATGAATCTATGTATCTCTCTCTGACTTCGCGTCCTTTATATAGCTCCTCGTGGGCTGGCCCGAT
>OVAN01003724.1:0-28052 GCA_900406275.1 Anastatica hierochuntica
CAACTTATGACTATTTAATTTATTTTTAGTTTATTTTATGTTTGATTTTTTGATTATATTGTTAATATTATTAGAAAAAATAAATTTTTGAAGTTAAATTTAATATTTTATTAAATTTTTCGGTATTTTTTGGAATTTTAAAAATTTTCTTTTAATTTTTTATATATTTTGAATAATTTAGTATAATATAACTATTAATATAATTATTTTTTATTAAAACAATAATCTTCCAAACAATCATCTCAGGAACGGCATGAAGTTTTAGGCGGAACATGTGAGACGTCATGAAGTTTTAGGAGAAAACATGATGGAGTTGAATGCTTATGTGGCGAAAGGGGAGCTCACTTTAAAAGTTGATGTGGCATGTCTCTAATCAAAGAACAACCTCCTTTTAATTAGTTAGATAATTGAAAACATATATTTTTTTTAAAAATAATTGCAACATATTTCTCAATCCCACCCATTCTTTTTTAATCCTTAGAGCATCTCTATTGGAGAACCTTACTAAAGGTTCTTAATTTTTTTTTTGGTCAGATTTTTGTTTTAAAAAAAATAAATAAATAAATTCTGACCAATCGCGGGCCGCCACGTGTCGTGGGGTCCGTGTAAACAGTGTAAAAGACACCTCTTATTTAGTAGATTTAAGAGTCAACTCTTACGTGGGGTCTGCGTTTTGGGAGCTAAGAGCATCATTAACGTAGAACCCGTAATGAGTTTCTTATTTATTTTTTATTTTTTCTGATTTAAAAAAAAAAGAAATTAAAGAGTAAACCAATCGCGGGCCGCCACGTGTTAGTGGGGCCCGCGAACAGTTGGAAAACCCCTAGAGTCGTTGCTTAATCTAGATATTTTAGAAGCGGTGCTTAATATATTGGTGGGGTCCATGCCTGATTTTTTGGTTAAGAAACCCTTTAAACACCTGCGTTAATGGTGTTCTAAGAACCCTCCAAAAATTCTCCAATGGAGATGGTCTTATGAGTTAGGACGATTGTTAATTGATTATAAAATATTGATTTTTTTCCTATAAAGAAATGGAATATTCTTGATACGGATCCAAACTTTTTTCACTTACCTTGTAAACTGTATTTTTAAAACCAGATCGACAATCATCTCATAGAAATTATTGGGGTGGTTCGGTGATTTATTTACAAATAATAACATAACTTTTTATTTATGTTTATTAATATGAAAGCATTTATGGAACATATACAATTTCAAAATATCAAACAAAATACTTATAACCATATTTATAAAAATGAAACCAAAATAACTAATGAAATAAATTAATTTTCATGTAAAAAGATTGCATCAAATTCGTTTTTGGTTCAACGGTTCGTCTGTTCCCAATTTTTTTTACGGATAAGTGAATTTATTAGATCAAGTAGACTCGGAATATTCGTGGCGATCAAAATCGAACGGCAGGCTCTTGTTTACTTCGATGAACATGGGCTTTTCCGCAAAGTTGGGTCCATTATTGGCAAGATAACATGCGTGACGTTTGAATATAAAGAGAAGAGGATTCTCTGTCGGTTTAATTTGATAAAAACTACAGGAAGTTTTTCTTCCGTGGCACGATAACACGCGTGACGTTGATTTTTACATCACGAAAGAGACATCGTGTCGTTCACCTTAACAAAACCACAGAGCGTTGATTTTTTTTTTTTTTCACAGGGAAAGCTTCTTCTTCTTCTTCGTCTTCTTCATCGGGAAGAACAGAGAACTTAGCAGACTCTCATCGGGCGAACTCTATCGGATTCTTTCCGATCATGTCATCAAAGAAAGCGAAGACGAGAAACGAGGCAAGTAGCAGCCGCGATGGCGTCGGCGGTGAGAGTATAGTCGCTGATTGTGGTCGGAATAGATCCACTTGCGGTTACTGTAAATCTCAAACTCGCTCCAGTATCTCTCACGGTTCGTTGCCTCGCCATTGAAATTTCGTTTTTCTTCTTCTTCCACCATTTTCTCTTAGCTAGAGTTAATCTGATCGAACAAAAGATTTGGGAAATTTGAAATTCTCGTATTATATCATTTCATTGATGCTTACGATGATAATCTGACCAGAAAGATGTTGAGATTCGAATTTTTTAAACTAGAGATCTCTCTATGATTCTGTTGCTATGAGCTATGATCTTGTAAGATTCAGAAAAGTTCATGATTTTGAATTGATAACTCAATGCTGTGTCTCATTTCCGATGTAGGTTTATGGACGGAGAGTCTCACCGTTAGTGACTACCAAGGTTCGTCGCATTCGTCTTCTGTTCTTCTAGAGATGAATAGGTTTTAGTTTTGTGCTAACAACACAAAGTTTGAATGAAGTCAATGTTATGATGATTTAGCTTCGAAGATTTTCATCTTCGTCCAGTGTTCTTTGATCGCCATTTGGATTCAGTTTTTGTTTTTCGGAGGTTAGTAGTGATCATTTTGGTGTGTATTTGCTTTTCTATTGAGTAGCTCTTCTTGATCGTGGATGGAGACGATCTGGATGCTTCCTTTACAAACCTGAGATGGAAAAAACATGTTGCCCTTCTTATACTATCCGCTTGAAAGCAAGTGATTTTGTTCCTTCTAAGGAACAGCAGCGAGTGCGTAGAAAACTCGAAAGGTATTGTATATAGACATATACACTCTTCTCCCTTTTTCTTTCTTTGTATCGATAGATGAAAAGCTGTACCAAGTTGTTTTCTTTTTCCAGTTATGTTACAAAACCTTTCCGTTTGCCAATGTCTTGTTGATTTTCTTCACTGTATCTCTCAACCAATTTGTTCTGAAAAATTCAGCAAACTTCTTTAACGCATTCTAGGGAATGAAAATTTTATTTTCTCTGTTTGAATGTTTTCTGTGATGCTGTGTGCAAGGTTTTTGGATGGTGAACTGGATGTGAAGCCGAGAGGGCAAACAGAAGATCCAGACGTTTCTTTCTCGGGCGAAGTTTCAGCGTCGGTGAGAAAATCACTTGGATCTGCTAAAAGAGAACAAAACAATCAAGTGGAACCAGTCATGGAAGAGTTGTCTGAGCGAATTGATAATGCGGTACAAAGATGCATACAAACTGGGGAGTTTCCTTCTAATATTCAGATTCCCAAAGCTTCGGTAAAGAAAGTTCTCTCTGCTAAAAGAAAAAAATTGGCTGAAGGGTCAGAAGAAATCTTATACACCAGCAACATTGCTTTTCCAATAGTAGCTGCTATAAAACGCACACAGACATTTGGGAAAGGCGAGAGAAACAACACTGCAGAAGAAAACAGTACATCACCAGAGACTGTTTCTGAGAAGTTGTTAAGTGAAATGAATAAGTTAGCGGAATTCCCTGGCTTGTCTATTAAGGTATGGAGAGGCCATATCAACTTCGTTTCCACTACCCAAGTTACTTCCTCAGATAGAGATGGAGTTGAAAGCTTCTGTGCTACAACGACTAAGTCTTCTTCAAACAACCTTGAGGTAAGAAAGCGGAAGCTAGACATACATTTGAAAAGGTCGAGTTTTGATCCAGAGGAGTATGAATTATACAAGCGGTATCAACTGAGAGTGCATGACGACAAGCCGGAGAGCATCTCAGAAACTTCATACAAGAGGTTTTTGGTCGACACTCCGTTGATTGAAGTTACACCTTCAAGTTATGATGATGAAGAAAAGGTTCCTCCTTGTGGCTTCGGTTCTTTCCATCAACAATACCGAGTTGATGATCGCCTAATTGCAGTTGGGGTAATAGACATTCTTCCTAACTGTTTGTCGAGTAAATACCTATTCTGGGATCCAGATTTCGCATCCTTGTCTCTTGGTAACTACTCAGCCCTGCAAGAAATCGACTGGGTAAAACAAAACCAAGCTCGTTGCTCTACTCTTGAGTATTACTATCTTGGCTATTACATACACTCCTGCAACAAAATGAGATATAAAGCAGCGTATCGTCCTTCTGAACTTCTATGTCCCCTCCGTTATCAGTAAGTTCCCGAAATCACAAAACTAAGACCGGTTTTGGTTGTTGCTTGTCGTCATTAATCCAACGATTTTCTTGCATTTTGTTCTTAGATGGGTTCCATTTGAAGTAGCTAAGCCTCTGCTTGATAAAAAGCCATATTCCATCTTATCTGATTTCACCGAAGTTTCTCTATCACCACCTCGTGTTTCTGAATCAATAGCGGAATCCATGATCGAACATGAAGACATGGAACACAGGGACACAAATGCTGCTTCTGATGATGATAGGTATAACTCTGATGAAGATATAGACTCGGACTCTAGTAATCGCCACGATGTCACTAGTATTCTTATCAGTCTTGGTGGATCTCGACTACAATACAAGGTATTATCAATATCACTCTCATTACTCTTTACCGTTTGGTCCGTTTCTTTTCGCATCATCTTTTTTCTAAAGAAATCTTAAAAACTGAACTGTTTTTGAAGGATTTACCACGGATAAACAATCCGGTAGTACGGAAACAACTAGAGTCAATGTTGGTTAATTACCGGAAAGTTGTTGGAGCCGAGCTCTCCGAGAAAATGCTGTTTGAACTTCGGTAACATTAGAAGTTATCTCAAACCACTTAAAAGCATTTTGTAACATTATTAAATATTTAGTACTATTTTGATCACAGTGAAACTTACTTCAAGCTCAGTACCTGTTCATGTAGTAAAGAACTGTAGAAATACACTTCACTTAGGCAAATAAGTTAATCAAAGATTTTTAAAATGTATGTGTCTGAAGCAGTTGCAACACCAACATAATGTAAAATGTACGCTTGATCTAAAGTTGCCCTAATGTAAAATGCATAGTTCACTAGACGCGAAACAAACACCGGAAAAAGTAAATGAAGATGAGGAGTATGAAGGAATGTACAAAATCATATCTAAATTCTGCAATCAAGCGTCATCAGTATCGCTTTCTCCGGCCTCAACCTCTTGAGCCACCCAATAGTTGTTCCCATCAGGACCCCAAACCTTGTACCTGTCAAGTATATGAACTAATGTTTCATAACCTCGACTTGAAGCCTTCGTCAAAGTGTAAAAACCGCTACTGAGATTAATTAACCTTTCAAGAACAGATTTCCCCTCCTTGTACTTTTGATTCTTCTCAAAAGCAAACTCCTAGAGGGTGGTTGATTACATTAGACTAGCAAAGGAAGAGGCAAATGTAGAAAAACAAATAAGAAATGGAAGAAGAAACATTTGATGTTTGCTTACATATCTCCATCCAACATAAGAACCGCATTTGACACAGTAAATATCGACCACGGTGTGCATTCCGGTCATCATCACCCTATCTTCCTTCTTCCCAGCATACACATTCACTCTATTCACACAAATCCAAAAACCGGTGAAAAATGCATAAACTATTCATGTCCATCAAAAAGCCATTTCAAAAGGATCTTCGGATTTCTTCGAATCTGGCTATCAAAACCCCCAACTAAACTTGAAAGAAGAAAACTTACACCTTACTGAAGAGGTAAGCTTTCCCATGCCGGGATTGAAAAGACTGTAAAACATCCAAAACATAGATATTGTCAGTATCTTTCTATACGCCCCACTACTTAAGACATTGCGAAGCGAACGAAGTAAAGAGCCATGTAAAAAAGCAGACTAAGATCACTGACTCCAACTCTTTTCACCAATGAAAGAGGAGAGTGTGTTCCAATATCTTAAACCGTAAGCACTAATCGACTCCGTTTTGCATCCAACCACAATCAAATCCAAGATATGACATAGCTTAACACCAACTAAATCATCAAAACACGATTTAAGGATGCAAGAACAGTCTCAAATTCAAATGCCACAGAAAGAAAAGAGAGAGTTTAAACAGCTTTTGAAGCAAAGATTGATCCAATTTCCTCCATTGAAGAGCTTAGAAACTAAAGTGCAAAGAGACTACAGGACAGTCTCCAGATGATTGCGAGATAAATACAATGCAAGAAACGATATGATTCCACCAAATCATATAATTTTATGTAATCATCAAAATACAACAATCATAGAGATAAGAAAACCCCTTACATGATGATTCAATCATAGAAGATAAACATCGCTACAAACCCAGATCAAATCTTAGCAGCAAAAATTCAAGAGTAAGTATAAACCCAGAATCAAAAAGTTTACATTTCACAGATTTTAAAAAAAACCTTAGAGACAACATCTTCGCAGAGGGCAAGATTGGTCTTGCAGTGTCTACAACTATAAGACTTGCCTTCCAAATTCACCAAGAACAATCTCCCCATCTGTAACTTTTTTTAAAAAAAATTTCAAGAATCAGTAAGAAAAATCTAAGCTTTTTTTTTTTTGGTGAGAACCGATGTTTATAGCATCAAGATAAAAGGGTAATAAAAGGTAAGATTTTTATGGCGAATTCGGATGGAAAGAAAGGATAAAATTTCAAAGTGTTTCTTTGACGATATTAACAGTTTAATAAATTAAAATCTTTGCTATTACAAACTTGGACTTGACAAAGTCCATTGCCTTGGAATATTCCGAAATTAAATTTTTTTGTGCGGGTCATAAGAAAACAACTTGATTGATGGAGTGTACGTGACTGCTTCTTATCCTTAATTGAATGTACCAAGAGAAATCTCTTTATATTCTACCTACTATTTTTTTATATTACATATTTAAAATTTTACTCAGTATTCTCTTTCACTTAATTTTTTATATATCATTTTTTCGCCAAATTTTTATATATTATTTTATACTTACTTTTTTGTTTTTATTCATCCAAATTTTTATACAATAATTTTAGTTTTTAAAATTTACTATACTTGATTTGGTTTTCGTATATTTTTCATTTATAAGTTATTCTTTATTCGATAATATTTTAATATGATATTGCGTTTTATTACTTAGTAGTTTTAATTTTTAATACGATATTTTTCCCGACTAAAAAAGATGAGCTAATTTGCTGATGAAAATTTGATCACATAAAAAATAAAAATAAAAATTCTAATTCCAAATATAATATTATTTAATATTTACTTTTATTGTTAGAACTAAATTTATTTTTATTTAGTTCAACTTATTTTGTTTAAAATTTATTTTTCAAAAAAATATTATTCTAACTATTCTTTTGTCTACAAAATTAATTACGTGATATTAATCATTTTTAAAATTTATTCTTTCGTATATTTGATATATATTTTATTTGAATATTGTAATTTATTTAAAGTTTTTTATAACGCGCTATTAATCTCAGTTTATTTTTATATTTTTATTTTTTAAAAAATAGATAGAAAAAATTATGTGGTTGCAGTACTTTTATTATCATGTTATAAAACCAAGATACACTAAAAAATCATTTGTCATTTTACTACAAACAATAAAAAAAAAAGTAAAAAGTAAATTAATTTCTTTCTCAGATCATAATTCAATCTGTAGTGGAAGAGAGTTAAATTTGATATAAAAGATTTGATACAAAAATCATTTGGAAACTTAACCACCAAGTTACAATGTCTTCGATAAAAAAAAAAATTAATTTGATACAAAAGATTAGAACATATTAAAATGGATAATTGTAATTGAACATTTTAAAAAGTATTAATTAAATTTTTAAATTTTTGAAAATTGTTTTTATTTCTTTACATCCTCTCTTTTATTTTTAAGACTGAAACTGAAATTACGATTCATCTTTAATATTATATTGCTTTTTTTTGTTCAATTATACATAGTTAAATAATATTTTTTGGAGGTATTTTAACAAAAATTAACTCTATTAAAATTAGGTAAACATCGAAGGGAAATTGGTTACACACGTGTCATTTTCTGAAGCATTAATCGCCTAATCACATATACACGTGTCAACAAAAGTTGCCTCACGACTTTCAAAGAGGTAACACACTTCCCGGCCAATTTGCCGACTGTTAGCCGCCGTCTGCTTCGCCGATCAGAGTCTTCATTCGACGAAACTCTATGTTATCCTCAGCCGTGACCACCGTCTCCTCATTCTTCATCGTCAAACAATTTCCGACGAAAGAGAAATCAGATAGTAGATTTAAATCGGACGAGAACATAATAAAAACAAAAAACAAAAGGATAATAGCCGGAGTTTAAAAATCCGGCGAAGGAAGTCAATCGGCTTCTCCATTTCTCTGAAGGAGAAGAGAGTGGTAAGAGAGAGAGAGAGAGTGCCGATGTATGTTCGAAAACCCTTCTGAGTCATTTCTCGTTCGTTGCTCAGTTGCTCGCCGGAGACCACCGTCATAAACCAGTTGTAAAGGCGAAGCCTTTGAAGCTTCTCGTTGGTTACTCTGAAAACAGTTGGTAATACTGATTTTTTGTTTTTGGTATTTTGGGTTGTGTATTACACTTCTCCTTAGTGTTTATTCTTTAGCTAATTGTTAATTGACGATTTTAGTTTCTTCTGCATGAAAGATGTTCGACGAAATGTCTGAGTGAAATAAAAAGTAGTGAATTCGTATATGTATTAGAGGAATTTAGTAATGGCTTATCAATTTGTTTGTTTTGGTTTTGAGATTTCTAGATTTTTTGAACCTGAAGCGAGTAACTTGATCGGCTATGGCTGCACCCAACGTTCGTAGTAGCAGCTTCTCCCACAACATATCAGTTGTGTCGTCGCCTCAAAAACCTGGTCTCAAATGAGGTTCTAATGGGACAACCTTTGTATCGACTAGGATTCGTAATCTTGACAATGAGATTCTCGTTGCCTACTTGAGGATGAGAGGATTTGGTTTTGGTGCTAAAAGGATTGTGTGTCATTTGTTTCCAGGGTTATTAGGTGGTGGGTATCCTTTTGGGAAGTTTAGTAATGGTGATGGAAGATCCTGAAGCACCACATCATATGGATCTGTTAAGAACTTTCATGTCTTAAGGGCTTGTAAGCAATCAACCACTTCTTTATGCTAGTCCTTCGAAAGATCCGAGAGGGTTTCTTGGTACTTTTCCTCATCCTGCATCATCCAAAGAGGATAAACATACTGTGCCTGAACCTGATCAGGTGCTTGTTTCTAGTCCAAACCTTCTTTATGTTTGTTTTTTTTTTCCCGGCATGGCGTGAAGAACTAGACAAAATTAGGTTTTCTGCACTACGGTCAATATTGTAGGGAGAGTGATTGAGGATTGCTTGGCAGTATCAGAAGTATTTGGAAAACCAGAAAAATTCTATTGGTAATCTAGTTAGTATGGTTATATAATCTCATGTGTGTCATTCATGACTAAATCGAGCTACTCGAGTTTAATATAATTTGGTGGAGACCTAATCCTTTTTATCTAATTCTTGAAGATGATTACTCCAACGACTTTGACATGAGAAAGCCCTTGGAGAGGCATTTTCTTGGAGGAAGACAGATAGATTGTGTTAGTCTGTTGGATTCCGGATCTTTCCATTGCTCAGGACCGATGCGCTACTTTTTTTATCAGAGGTTGCGTTGCATCCCTTTCTTATTTGAGGCTCAATTACTTCCATCTAGTTACAAATTCCTGAAAATCTGGTGGTCCATTTCCATGTTTATATACACAAAAATATGCCCAGGCTCATTTTTTCAACATCTCTCTCCCATACTTCTATATATGCTACTCTATCTGAAGGGACATCTAGCTTTTGTTTAACTGCTCCTATTTTAATGGTGATATAATGTGTGCCAATGATCTCATCCTCAGATATTGTTCTAGTTAGGCACTTACTGTTAGTGAAAGTCCGGTGAACTTCTGCTATATATATTTTGGGCTTTGTTCATATGCTTTTGCTATTTTCTTAGAAACTGTTGTAATTTCCACAGAAACAGCAGTAACATTGCTACCATTTGCCGCATTGCAATCCAGTCATTCTGCTCTTCCCTGTGTGAGCAATCCGAAAAGGTAATTAGGTGGAATAATTCTCTGTGACATCTAGCCTTTCTTCATTCAACAAGTCCGGTTACTTTATAACCAAGATTCTCTTAAGTTCATGAAAGTTGTTATTGTATCTTGTACCAAGTTCATGTTGTTCTGTATGACTTTCTTGTGTTGATTTTTTTTAAATAAACTTTTTGTTTCTGTCATCACAGGAATCCGACATGCTTTCGTTCATAAAGTTTCTGAAAGGTATGCTGATGGTTTCAAATGCGGTAGCCATTACTACTTTCCCGGCCTCCCTGCTCTCCCCGTCTTCCTCAAAAAGACTACAGCATATGGCGGATACCTTATTCTCTATCAAAGCGATCCCTGGTTTGTTCCACTGATCTGATTATTCAATAGTAAATTGTCATCGTTGTTTCTGACCAAGTATCCTTGCCTTTTTCCAGACGGTGAAAAGGAATTAGAGAAACTCCTCATTGGATACAAGGATATTAATGGATTCCTCAACGTACACAAGGTTGCGCGCATCAACACGCAGGTATTTCCAATATTTCAGTGTATTCATGTTATTACCCTGGAATCCTTTTCGCTTCCACCTAGAGGCAGTCGATAAAGTGTTCTGAAGGCCAAATTTTAACCAAACATCTATCCAGAAGCCTTGTATTATTCAAAGTTTTCACTTTTTTGATGAGAATGGCATCAACATGCTTAGAGACAGTAAAAAAACGAATTCAGTTATTGTCCTAAAACAGTGATCCTGCCTAGAATTGTTAAATGGAACAGGTGCCTATAATTCCCGAGGCAAAGACCTTCTCGATGAGCTTAAAGAAGAGAAGATTCTTGGCTCTAGAGTATCTAAATCAAGCTCCCTGTAGACGGGTGCACCGGAACATCGTATAGCACACCCGGTAACTGCTCCGGATCATCCAAATCCGGAGCACTGGATTTTTGAGTTGCTGAGTTAGTTTTTCTTTTCTTCTTCTAATCTTTTTCTTTTCTTTCGAGTTCTCTCTGATTTCACTTTCTAAGTGTTTGGTCTTTAAAAACATGTTTTGACATTAGCTAACCAAAAGTCTTACTATATTAAATTAGATACTAAGTAGTAATCGTTGAAGCTAATTATATAGAGTACTAGTAAGTATAAAGAGTTGGTTTTGGTATTAAATACATAAGACACATAAAGAAAATAGTAGGAGGAGCATTGAATGAAGAAGTGTCGTAAGTTTCTAAAATGTGGTTGATCTATTATTTGCTGCTCCCTTTACTTACCAACCATAGACTTATATCATTTGAATTATTGGTCATATTAAATCTTCTCTCTACCTACGCTCTTTATTACTCTACCACACAATATGAGAATTCATTAACCTTTTTGAAAATCTTTTCACTTCATTTTTTTAATTTTTTTCTCTGAAAATATTTTAGAGTATTACTAGATTTTGACACTGCCAGGATGTTTTTTTTTTACTTTTATGTATTAAATTTAAGATTTATCATCTTTAGATTTTTCGAGTATATATTCGGAATTTTCCGTTATTTCGAGTTTCGGTTCGGGTTTGAGTTCACAACTTTTTCAGTTATTACGAATTTCGGGTTCGAGTTTACGTTCGAGATTTTCTGGTTTTTTGGATATCCCTACGGATTCGGTTTGGATAATATTTGACATCCGAAATATCTGAAGCAAAAGATGTTGGAGTATTTTTTTAATTTAAAAACATAGTATGCTTAAATTTAAATTTTTATATTTTACATAAATTACTTTTAAAGAACTATTTTTGTAACTATATTTTTTTAATGTTTTTGAGGATTTTTGATTTGGGAAGAGAAACTAGAGTCAATTTTATTTTTATTTTTAATACATTAAATACATTTAATAAAAGAAATTTAAGGCACTTTCAATTTTAAAAAATCACAAATAACACTTCTCTTTTAATTATATTAGATAAATTTAAAAAAGTAATAATGAATTTATATTTTTAAAGTAAGTAAAGCAACAGTTTTGCATTTTAAAAAACAGAAAAAAAAGAAACAGATTCTTAAAAAAGGAAATAACTGTAATGCCCTTCCTAAAGATTTTGTTTTTTTTTTGTTGTTTTTTTTTTCTTTTCGGAAAAAGGTTCTGTTATATTAGGTAAATAAAAACACGACACTTTCGTGCATTTAAATCTCGCACACCTTGGGAAGATAGAGTGAGAGAGAGAGAGAGAGAGAGATAGCTAGAGAGGAGGAGATCGCTCAGGTTTGTTCGCTTCACCGGCCGGTTTGTTTTGCGGTGGAGATAGAACGGAACAGTTTCAGCTAGAGACGTGATTGTGTTTGTTTTGAGAGAGAAGAGAAGAGACAATGGTTGGACCTTCTCGGCCTCAGATCGTTTTATTTGGATCCTCCATCGTCCAGATGAGCTTCGGTCATGGAGGTTGGGGCGCTATTCTCTCTGAAGTCTACGCTCGCAAGGTATCGTTTGATTCCATCCATCTCTCTCTCTCTTTCTCGAGATTACTCTCTGTTAACTTTTGATTTTGGTATCGATCCTTTGTTTGATCATCGTCGCTAGTGGATCGCCTTATGCTAATTAGTGTTTTGTTATATAGTATCTCCTGATTATACATTTGTTTTTCGAGATTCGTTGTTGTGGGAAAAATCATGAGTTGTTTTGCGAAAAATATCTCACATCGGAAATATGATGAGACCTAATGGCTAATTGGTTTTGAGTTGGAAGCATTTTTGTCAAAAACGTACTTCTCCAATTAGATGTTATGGTTCTCTTCTCTTTCTCTGAGATTAATGTGAAATATGAGAAAATAAGCTCCTAGCTTCTTGCCATGTCCTGTTGGTCTGTGTTGGTTTGGGAAACAATTGCATTTAATGTAGAAGCAGAAGTAAATTTGGTTGGGTATGTAGAAAATTCAATGTGGGGTTCTTCTGTGAGCAAACACGTGAAAAAAATTGACTTATGTGAACAACGTGTGTAGGCCGACATCATTCTGAGAGGATACTATGGATGGAACTCAGCTCGTGCTTTGGCAGTTGTCGACAAAGTCTTTCCCAAGGTAAACTAACTGTGGTCAACTTGAGAAAATGTTCAGATTCTGTAGCTCATTAGTTTGATTGACTGAGAAGTGTATTTTTAGCTCCATGTTCTTGGTTAAGTATATAAGACTCTGCATCGGTAGCCAGGGAGATGTCTCTTGTTTGCCTGGTTTTGAGTTTTCTTGATTGTTGTTAAGCTGTTCTTTGGGATTTTTAAAATAGCTTAATCTCTATGTAACCATCATTGGATTTTGGTAGAGTGAGAAGCTTAAGTTTGTCAAAAACCGGGAAGCGTAGTTGTAACTTGTAATGTATGCAGGATGCGGCGGTACAGCCTTCTCTGATAGTTGTTTATTTTGGAGGAAATGACTCAATGGCGCCTCACGCTTCTGGTCTAGGACCTCATGTACCACTTGCGGAATACGTTGATAACATGAAGAAGATTGCTCTTCATCTTCAGGTTACTTCCTTACAGATATTGTTTTATTAACCTTTCCCATATCAGTCACGTTGTAACGTCCTTTCAAGTAATAGTTTCTTTCCCATGAAGACTTGGGACCAAGTCTTATCTTCCATTACGCTCTGCAACTATAACATGTTCTTATGCTTTGTGTTCTGTTTCAGAGCCTTTCAGATTCAACCCGTATCATATTTCTTAGTTGCCCACCAGTGGACGAAGCCAAAGTTCATCAGAACCAAAGGTGAGTATTTTTCCACTATCTATCTGTTGCTCCTTATTTGCTCCCGGCGTTAAATATTCTTTGCTTTGTTTTCTTCTCTCGCGACAGTCCATACTTGAGCGAGGTGATCCGCACAAACGAGCTCTGCAAGACTTATTCAGACGCTTGTGTGGAGCTGTGCAAAGAGCTCGGCGTACAAGTAATTGACCTCTTCTCTACGCTTCAGAAAGCAGATGACTGGGAGACCGTTTGCTTCACGTAAGTAAATATGCAATACAATGAGCTATGAAGAGATTATAAATGACTTTCCATGAGTTTCCCGCGACCAAGGGCTTATTCTGGTTTCTCTGGTTTCTTACAGAGACGGGATTCATTTGTCGGCCCAAGGCAGCAAACTGGTTGCAGCAGAGATACTGAGAGTGATTAAAGAAGCGGAATGGAAACCGTCGCTTCACTGGAAGTCGATGGCAACAGAATTCTCAGAGGACTCGCTGTATGATCTTGTTTCAGCAGATGGCAAAAAGACTGTAAACTCTTCGGAATGGACTTATTTCTGGGAAGAACAATGGGACTGAAAACATCTTCATCACACACCAACAACAACAACAACAAAACTCACCTTAATGTTATAAACTTTGTTTTAGATTTTCTACTTGTTTGTAATCTGATTTTCTAAACGTTATTATTTCATAAGTGTTGTTATTGTCATGCTTTACGTTTATTATACTTTGTTTTCTCTAAGAAATATTGACATTTTCAAACATGCTATTTGCATAACAAGTCAAGAGTTTTGGATAGGGTTGTAAATTCGGTTTTCGGATTTTAGAGTGTATGTTTAAGTCTCGTTCCGATATTTTAATAAATCAGGTTGAGATCGGTTTAAGTGTGACCGGGTTTGGATGGAGTTTTTAGTAACACAGGTAAAACTTGAGTACACGTGAAGTAATTCTGGTTTTTTGGTTTTTTCGTATTTTTTTGTGTGTTCGTGTCGGGGTCAAGGTTCTCGGGCATTTTCCAGTTTTTCTCAATTTTTGGGAGTTTTCAAATTTGAATTCGGGTTTTTAGATTCCGGATTCAATTTGGGTAGATTTTTCGTGTTTGCAGATACACGGATTCAGATTTTGGATGCGAGTTTTTTTTTGTTATTTTGGGGTATTTAGTCACACATGTAAAGTCTGAGTACACTTGAAATAATTCCAGTTTCTAAAATTTTTCATATTTTTTTTGTGCGTGTTCGGATTCAAGGTTTTCGTGCATTTTCTAGTTTTCTTAGATTTTTCTTGATTTTTCGGGGTTTTGAATTCGAGTCTTCAGTTTTTTGGAATTCGGATTCAGCTTGAGTAGACTTTTTGGGTTTGCCGATATGCAGATTCGAATTTTGGATGCGAGTTTTTTTGTTGGATTCGGGTATTTTGTCCAGCATTATTAGTTTGGACTAGAAAATTGGATTGATTTAGGCTTAGATCTGATATAGACTATAAACAAAAGGCCCAATAAGAGCCCAAATAGATAACCTTTCCCTAAAGCGATGTATCTTCTATTACCAAACCTGTTCGCTGACGCAACCAAACTCCAAAAATAAAAAAAAAAAGAAAGCAAAAAGAAAAAGGAAAACAAACAAAAAAAACTTTAATTTTTTTTTCCTCTCTCATTTCTTTCTTCTTCTACCGTCTGCTTCTCCTTCTCTTCTCAACTTTTCTCTATCTTCCTTCTTTCTCTTTCTCTCTCTCTCTCTCCATGTCCGAACACATCGGGTCTCAAAAAACATTGATGTCGACCTCGATCTTTCTTTACTAGCAACTGATCTACACGTACATACGATTCTTAACACACACACACTCTTGCATCTGTACAGCTATGGCCGCCGTTTCCTCTAACCCTCGTACCGTTGAAGAGATCTTTAAAGATTATACAGCTCGTCGTATCGCTCTTCTTCGTGCTCTCACTAAAGGTCTCAAACCCAAATCTCTCTCGAATTTTCCTAGATTTCTAAGAAATGCATTTTAACCTATTCCCTTTTTTCTCTTCGATTTTTTTCTCCAGATGTTGATGATTTCTACTCTCAATGTGATCCAGGTAAGTCTTATTTAGCAATTTAGGAAAGAAATTTCTCATCTTTTAGCTGAAAACAAGAAACCCATTTTCTACTTTTGGGAGATTTTGATTCGTTCTTGTTCGTGTTTGTGTATTAGAGAAGGAGAATTTGTGTTTGTATGGACACCCAAATGAGTCATGGGAAGTGAATCTACCAGCAGAAGAAGTTCCTCCTGAGCTTCCTGAGCCTGCTCTTGGTATTAACTTTGCTAGAGATGGTATGCAGAGGAAAGATTGGCTTTCTCTTGTTGCTGTTCATAGTGATTGTTGGTTGCTCTCTGTTTCTTTCTACTTTGGTGCTCGTCTTAATCGCAATGAAAGGTATTTCTCTTTATGCCCTTTTCTACATTTTGGTTTAGCATTCTCAATGGATCTTACACTTTTACTTGAGTTCAGTGGATCTTGTTCTTCTTACATGAAACCATATTTGCTTTCTTGTCATATGTGTGTATCGTTCTTTCTGTCTTAGGCTTTGTTTACATTTTGCTCGTCTCATATCTATGGAGGTCTTGTTTGTTGCATGGCTTCGTGTATCTTAACTTTTCTCAAGCTCTTTCTGCCATCTTTTGGGTTTTGTAACGGCAAAACTTGAAACCAGTTAATTGGTTTGTCATTACATGGTTATCTCTAATTTTGCTAGTCTTGTAGTTGCTATCGTATATGACATCTTAAATCTAAGGATCTGTGGAAGCTTGTGGTGAATCTCACGATTTTATTGTTACATTTGGACGCTTATTTTAGTAACTATTAAACTGGTTCATTGAAACTCCCAAAAACGTAGGTGGGATATGTGGAAGTTGCATATGGAAAAGAAACTGATCTTTGATTAGTACTTAACGAAATCATATCACTGTGAAATGTTTTCTATAGAACAATCGTATTTTGGTTATTATCTCCTTTGTCGCTCTTCTTCAAGAGAGTTGCTGTTTTTGGCATTCATATAGGTAGCAACTATAGGTCCTGCAAGCTAGACATTGTTACTAGTTGCTGCATTATACATTTACAGGTCTTATAGTTGTGACTTCTCTGTCATTTTAGCCTTCCTATCTAATTTTGTAGAATTGTATTGTAAAAAAGCAGACTATAGATAAATGTCACATTGATTCACGATTGTTGTTACTGAGATGAAGATTCTGGATATCTTTTTTCCTAGTTTTGCCCACTAATCAAGTTTGTAGCTCCTCTCATCTACCTTTTCCAATGTATCTCCCATATCATGAGGTTATGTCATACTTTTGATGTGCAGGAAGCGGCTATTCAGCCTGATCAATGATCTCCCAACTCTTTTCGATGTAGTGACTGGTAGGAAACCCATCAAAGACAACAAGCCAAGCTCGGATTCTGGAAGCAAATCCAGAAACGGCACTAAGGTATCTTTGAAAAGAAGGGTTCTTTTCTATTGCTTCGTTTGTTTTTTAGATTTCCGGGATTCTCTCCTTAAAAACAAAAAACGGGTTTGTTGCAGAGATCAATAGACGGGCAGACAAAGAGCACAACATCGAAACTTATGGAAGAGAGCTATGAAGATGAGGAAGAGGAAGACGAGCATGGGGACACTCTATGTGGAAGTTGTGGAGGAAATTACACAACCGATGAGTTCTGGATTTGCTGTGATGTTTGTGAACGTTGGTACCACGGAAAATGCGTCAAGATCACTCCTGCTAAAGCAGAGAGCATCAAGCAGTATAAATGCCCACCTTGCTGTGCAAAGAAAGGAAGACAGTGAATGATGGTGACTTAATGATTATCTCTCTCAAAGACTCTTTGTTTGTTCTCATGTTTTTAATCTATATGTTATAATCAACTTTTTTGTTATATTTAACCTCCTTTAATTTTGTTAAAGCATACAAAACTCTCTCTTTAGATCCTTCTTAAAAAGGATTTCAAGAAGTTGAGAGAGTGTAGCAACTGTTGAGTACTATTATAAAAAGAAGAACTTGTTTGTTCCATCAAATGTTTCATTAGGTTTGTTCAGAAGAATGAATCTAAAGATAATGCAATGCATCTTAATACTTTATAGCTTCAGTATCGAAAACAATTTGTTGTTTCCATCTGTTTGAAGAAACCAGAGAGATAGCATCTAACTCTCTCTGGTAATGACAATAAATTGACATAGTAAGAAGCAAAAAATCAGCAGGTCAGAAATTGAAGAATTCTTTCACAGCTTCTGTGTCTCTCTCTCTCTCTGTCTGCTTCATTTCAATCTGCTCTGACCTTGATCTCTCCATAAAGATTAGGAGCTGATTTATAGTATACAACATCACCTTCGTCGCTCACGTAATGATCTTCCTTGATACTTTTCGCGAGAATTCCCAGTAAATGTAATGGCAAAGGTCCAGACTTATCAGGCTCCCTGTAATACTTCCCTAGTACTGGTTTAGCTGCTTCTGTCTGCAATACAGAGGAGCAAGTAAAGGAAAAAGCTTTTAAGATTCTGTCGCAAGAACACCCAAAAAGTCTGAAGGATCTCTTAGTTTTGGTTTAAGTGACTTACTGCTTCTACTAGATGATAATGTGGGATTTGCGGGAAAAGATGATGTATCACATGCGTTCCAATGTCGTGATGGATGTTATTGATCACTCCGTAGTCACGATCCAATGTCGTAAGTCCTCCTCTCAGGTAACTCCATTCCTGTTTTTTAAAAAGAATCATTGATATATTTACACACCAGTGGCTTTGAACTTTAAAGTGAGAGCAATGTAGACGCATTTTACCTTCCCACGGTACCAAGGGAGCTTATCTTCGTGACCATGGTGATGCAAGTAAGTCACAAAGTCCAACCACATTACATTTATCTGTATTTGAACATAAAACAACTTCCGGGTAAGGCAGAGGAATAATATACACAGATTGTTTGGTCTGAAATAGGGAAGTAACATCGGCGCATTACCCAGTAAGGTATTCCATAGAGTTTGAGCATTTGAATTGGACCCATCACGAAGTTGAGGTAGACAAGCAGAGCAACCATTGCAGTCCAACAAGCAGTAGAAGTGAGGACATCTGTTTTCTCTTTAGGGAGGAACAAGTCGCTGTCCGGATGGTAATGAGAACCCTTTTTCCCCGGACTTCGAGCCCACTGAAGCAAATGAAGAAGAAACATGAGCTTTTTGATGTGTAAGCTTAAGTTACCATAACTAATTAGACAAGATTTTTTACCAAGTAGAAAGGGTATGCGAGCATCACGAGAGGCAGTGTAAATCTAAAGAATCTAGTCGGTCTGTCCAAACTCTTGAAGATTTTCTCAGACATCTGCAATTACAGAAACAGTAAAAACAAAACTTCATCTAAGAAACACCATGGGACTCAAACATGATAACCTAAAGAACCATTTTGAACTTACAGGATGCCAAGACTCGTCGTTCTCAACATGTCCATGGTTCTGATGGTGAGTTCTATGGCTAATTCTCCTGCAGACAACAAAGCCAAAGTCACATATTATTAACATCAAGAAGATGAGATTCTGCTAGCAGTTTTAGAGAGAACTATTTGAAAGCAAAACTCACCAGCCATGGTAAGGGACCAAGATTGAGGAATGAAGAAGATGACCAACCACATTGTTTAACCTCTGATCATTTGAAAAGCTACCATGTCCACTGCAATATGAATCAACACAAACGTATGTTTGAAAAGTAAACAGAGATTATACACAGCTACAAAACCAATAACACCAGTAGCCAAATTGGGTTTGGTCTACAAACAAACAACATGATGATGATGATGACAACTTGTTACATCAGAATCAAAGTGGGAATCATCCAAAGTTGACTCCAAATCAGAGACTAAACAATAGGAACCAACAAAAGTTTTGTTTTTTACCAGTCATGGCCAAGAACAAAGAGAGCCCAAAACATAGTTCCTTGAGCAAGCCAATAGAGAGGCCACACAATCCAATTGTTAAGGTAAGCAGCTCCAGCAGCCAATGCGAAGACGATGACGACATCTCTCACAACATAACTCATCGACTTCCATGGATTCTTAACCCAACAATGCTTAGGTATAGCTGCTCTAATATCGGCTAAATTGAACGGAGGAGGCGCACCTGGGTCGAATCTCTCCTCCTCTGATGGAGAAGACTCGACGGTTGTTGTCGTCGCCGTCGTCAACGGTGGCGTGCTAACATTCAACGCCCAATTTCTCGTGAACCCATCTCGAGAATTCAAACGAAAAGCGAGAGAAGACGAAGAAAGTGATGGTCTGAAACTGATGGGTTTGGTGTTAGAGACGAAACTGGATCTGGGTATGGTGTAGATTCTGGGGAGAGGTCTTATACCACATTCTGATACCACCAAGTTCGCCATTAAAACTCTCTCTCTCTCCCCAGAAGAGTAAAGAGAAAAAAGCTTCTCTTTTTACGAACAGAGAAAACAGAGAGAGAGAAAGGAAGAGATAATGTAGGAGAAGATCTCGTCCACTTAAGAAGACGAGAGAGAGAGAAAGATGTAAACTTGTGTGCTTCTACTTTGCTTATCGTCTCTTAACTTCTATCTCTTTCTCTCTGGTTCACACGTTAAGATTTTTCACTCTTGAGATCGTTGTTTAACATTACAATATATATAAACGCAAGCAAGTGTGTGTAAAAAATCTGAAACCATGAAGGAGAAGGAAAGTTTTTGATGGTGAGGAGGTGAGCAATTTTGCGTTAGTGACGGTCAAATTTTGACTCAATGTTAAAGTTTGGATTCAACACGCATTTAGTTAGATCTTTTTAAGACCTTTTAGAAAATGACAAGATAAAATAAAGTTAAGAGACATATGTTTCTCATGACTTATTATTTTATGAAGGTAGCACGAAAGAGAATAGTTGAATTGATTGATACATACACACATTATTTAAGTGAATCTAAAAAGTAAAAACATTTGTTTAGAAAAAAAGTAAGAGGTGGACGGCGAAGTTAAGAAAAAACCTGTTTTGAGAAGTTTGAAGTTAATTAGGGTTTCAATGTTTCATACTTTTACTCAATTTATTGCTTTTATTTTTGATAGAGACAATACAATGTAGTTGTACTAGTAGTCAATCTTATCGAAAAAATCTTTCAACTTCAAGCTAAAAGAATCTTCTCATCCAATTCATGGCTGAATCATAACAAAGACCCCAATTAGAAAAGGAACTTTGGTTCTATATGCATAATTTGTTATTAGAAGAGGATGAAAAGCTTTGGAGAGTACATTAAAATGCTCTCAACTTTGCTTAGTAGTCAAGGGTTTAAACCCTCAAAATCAACTTCCGGTGGAAATCCGAAATATGATGCCTAAAGCGTGGAGGCTAACAGGAATAATGGAGGGTCAAATCAACAATGATAGTTCGATAAATTTCTACTTCCAGTCGGAACACCACTTATCGACGGTCATAGAAAATGGATCGTATACGTTTCGAGGTTGCTTGCTAGTGATGGATAAACGGATTTGAAGAAACTACCTTAATTTTCTGTAGGAGATTCCGTTATGGATACAAGTACAAAACCTTCATGACACTTACAGGGATGAAGGAATCTTGAGGAGAATCAGATCCAATCTTGGTCAAGTTTCGGAGGTACAAATCATCCAACCAACAAATTACAATCTAGCTCAGGTGTAGATCAAGGTTAATTTCAACATTAACAACAAGATAGTATTAATGCATACAGTTCATATAATGGAAGTGGGTGAACCAACAATATTGGAGTTTAAATATCTGAAATGGAGGAGCAGCAAAGGGAAAACGCCCACCACCACAAATCTGAACCCCAAAGAGCCGACTCATCTCCTCCACCTGCGTTCAAAGCCTCGCCGTCACTCCATAAACAGTAACAAAACTTAAGCCTTTAGGAGGTCTTGGATTCAAGAATATGAGACTGTTCAACCAAGCATTGGTGTCTAAAAAAACATAGAGACTTTTAATGCAGTCAAATACACTACTATCAAAGGTTTATCAGGCTAAGTACTATCACAAGAAAGGTCTGCTGGAGGCTCAAGAAAAATTAGAGTGTCCTATCTTCTTTATGTGACATGTGCCCCATGTAAAAAAAACCTCCATCTTGTCTTCAACAGACACAAAATAATGGAAGGACACACCTTTTGATTAAATAAATATTTTTATTGGCAACCGTAATTTGACTATAAAATGAGATTTGCAAATCTAAAACCACAAACAAAATTGCAACGGCCAAACTTGTAAGATACAAAAACATCTTTCTTTCAAAAACTATCAATTTGTCACTATAAATTTATGCTATTAACTTTGATACATTCTATGATAGTAGTTGTATGTATCAATAATTGACAATTAACTAAAAAGAACAAATAATTCTTTTAAATTGACATGACTCTAAACTTTTTATTTTTCCTTTCGCATATAATCTATCATATGTAATATTGTTTTAACTTTTCCGTTATTTTTAGTTTTTTCAATTTTAAAGTTTTTCCGTGAATAAAGAAGTGTAATTTACTGAAATTATTAAACTTTTCAAAAAAAAATTGGCCTAGGATATATATGTTTTTTACTTTAATTATACATTTTATTTTTACTTTATCTAATATAAAATTTTGTCATTTTTAAAGTAAAAGCATAATATTATATATTTTATTTACTTCATATTTTTTAACTTTATAATTTACAATAATATTATAAAAGTGAGTTTCGTATTCTACATGATCAAAATGTGTCCTTTTTATTTCGGTTGCAACTCTTCCATCCAACGAATGAATCTTTTAGGCAATAATGATATCAATCCTAAGAAATACACGAATGACTACGTGTTTCTAAGAGTTACATCTTTTTACATACCTATTCTTCTATAACTTCTGAGTTTACTAAAAGTTGCATCTTTTGATATTGGTTTCGTTTCAACTATATATATATATTTCATTTTGTGCAATATATCTTCTTTGACTCGTGTTTTTCTCCACTGCAAAATAATCTCATTTCTTCATTTATTATTATTATTATTTGCATTATAGATTCTATGATTTTAAACCTCTTTATTTTTCATGGTTCAAATTTTAAAATATTTGTTGTTGTTTATCTTTATTTTTCATTAGTTGATATATAATTAATCCAATGTTTATTAAGAACCATTTTTTCTTTTACATAGATAAAATTGGAGTTGGGGAAAAGACATTCTTAATTCTTTAATACCTTGTCTTTCATTCCATAAGTACATGTAGAACTTTAGTTTTGATGAAGGTTACAATTAAATAAATTAATGTCACAGTGTGAAAAGAGGTTATTTTTAGTTTTTTTAAATGCTAAGGAGAAATCTCACGTCCATGAAAACATTAAACCGTTTGCATTTTTTTGGTATTAAAAGATAATAGACTTGAAATAATGATATTAAATTCTGATGATCAAGGCTTGAAATATGTTCGTCACAATATCCACTTACATTGATTTTATGTTATTAATACACTATTTAAAACATTAATACCGTAAGTTCTTTTTTTACCAACCAAACACTAGTTCGTAAAGTCATTCCGGTATTGGTTACCCAATTCAGAAGAGAGGAATCTACAAAAATAAAATTACGATGTAGAAGACGGGATCCTCGAGCTAGACTGTCCGCTTGTGTATTCGTTGTGTGCAGGATTTTTGATAATGAAAATCCTGGGAAATGATCACGAAGACGTTGAAAATCTTGGATGTAAGTGTAGAAAGCTGATCAGTGAAACGCCAATTGGTTTAGATATCGTAAGTTTAGATAACCAAAATTGGTTAAAAATGTTTCCTTTTGATATTTTTCCAACAAACGCCAATTTTTGAATTATCAAATCAATAATAAAAGTATACAAAACGCCTTTTTATTATAAATTAAAAAGATTACTAGATTTTGTAGTTTGAATGTCGAAAAAATACCTAAGAACTGGTAAGCGGAAAAAAAGTTCATGAAATTTATGTCTTCACCTTTATACATGCTAACGATTAAGGTGTTCTATTGAAGTCGTGATCAAAAAAAGTTTTGATGGTAAAAAAAAAGCAAAAAAAGTTTTGATGAAAAATTTTACCTAGAAAAGATTTAATCAACAATATTTTAAACAGAATAAGATCTTTAAAATTTTTATTAATGCGCGGACAAAACATCTAGTTATAAATAAAATTAATACTAAACATATATTATTTTAAAATTTAATATAATAGTTCTGTTAAGATAAAAATTAATGAGTTTGCAAAAAAAAGAGATTACACATGAAATTGACTAATAAAAAAAATTCAATCAAATTTATTATTTTAAAATAATGCAAATCTCCTCTTTATATATTTGATTTATTCTTTAGGAAATTTTCTACATACAAAATCAAAAAATTGACGATGGTAAATTATTGAAAAAACCAATTATTTTACTTTTATTGCATTTTTTTGAAAAATATTATAAATTTAGGTTAACTTGGAAAAAATCATATTTCTATATTTTTAATAGATAAACAAAAAAATAATAACTAGTTGAGGATTGACGCAAACATTACTGTAAAAAAACCTCTAAAAATCATATCTTACTCGTTTTAAATAAAATGTTTATCTCTATTAATGTTCTTATTTGTATATATAAATTGTAATGAATAAATTAAAAAATAATCATATAATCACATTTTTATTACAAAATAAAACAAAAAATAATAAATTTAATAAGCTGCATATTAAAATTAATATTAATATCATAGTTTTAAGCGGGATCGAACATCATAACAACAAAATATTTTATTATATGCAGAATAAATCAAATGAAAAACCATATTAAAATACATATAACAATGTGTATTGACTAAATTTTAAAAAACAAAATTTTGAGACTCAAGATTCTCGAAATAGCATATAAATAATGCACAATAATTATAAATTAATAAAATATTATATTACCTATTTATCAAATATATAATTATTTGTAAACGATTATGTCCGCATCGTATGCGGACCAACGAACTAGTATTATCTAAAAGTAACCTTAATGGGGAAGAAAAAATCCATATATCCGATTAAATATCATATTAATCGTGAGAATAACTCAATAGCTATTTAAAAGTAACCTTAATGGAGAAGAAAAAATCCATATATTGGATTAAATATCATATTAGTTTTATGTTTCCGTTTCAATAACTACTAGCCTTTGACCCGCGCTTGAGATTATAAAATTGTTTGGAAAATTTAAATATCTATAGAGTGTTTTTTTAATAAAATGATAAACTATACATAATACACATGTAACATTTTGAAAGGATTTTTTTAAAAAGCATATATTATTATAATATCAATATCTATTATATATATATATATAAAAATTGAGGTTGACATTCAAGTTTTAGATACAAAAGTAGAGTGGAACATTCGTGTTTTCGGTTCAAGTCGATTATGTTTCTTTTAGGTCCAGGTGTTTCGGGTGGAGCTAGTAGGAGTTCATATAGAAACTTGTCATTTTCTGGTTCGGGTTAGAAAACTTAAGGTTCATGCAAATTTTCAAAATTTAATTGAAAATCGATATAGTATTAAAACACTAAATGGTTCGATCTAACCTGAATTATCCAAGTAAACAAACCCAAACAATACAATAATTATTATGTTCTAACTCAGATCAAACAATCTTTTTAACCCAAAACAATAAATACTATTCGATTTCTCAGTACCAAACATATCTAAAACATGACGAAATATATTTTAGGTAAATATGTGAGATCTATTTTATACGGTAAGCTTATTGCTTTTTAAAAACTCTCACAATTGATGTAATACTGAATACCAAATATATGTAATGTGAAAAAATGAAAATCATATTAGGCTTCGAAAATTCGAATGGGGATTTTGCGGTTACTTTTTATTTTGTTAAAAAAAGATCTCTTAGCTTTGGAATTTGAATGTACGGTAGTTTTTTCATTATTTCATTTATTTTAGGATACGAAAATATCCATTAATTTGTTTGATACGAATTGTAGTTTTAACTTAAATTTTTTTTGATTAACTAATTATCCCTTAAAATATTGAATAAAACTTTATGTAATTAGTTTAAATATATTTTTTATTTTTTCATTTTATAACATTTACAAAAATTTAATATTTACATTTTTAAAATTATGAATCTTGATCCAAATTCATGTATCATGCATATTAGATCTAATCATATATTTAACTGGATTTAAATTTTGTTGACCTGTATTAGATCTTAAAAATTAATTAAAACGGTTGAGATTTCCACCATGCATATAATATTAAATTGGGATATTTTGATTGATTATTTTTGTTGATGTGTCCCTTAAATTACTCACTCAGTGACACATAGGATTTTTAAACTTTATTTTCTCTCTTCGTCTCTTCAATTAATCTATAAGATTTGAAAGTAATTCTTAATGGGGAAGAAAAAAAATCCATATATACGATCTTCTAGGATGAAGATAGAAATCCAAAATTTAAATACTATCATAAACGTGGTTTTAAAATTTAGTGTCACATATATTCCTCTATTAAAAAATTTGGAAATATTTTCATGTAAATAATAGTATTTAAGCCAAAATATGATGAAAAAAAAAACAATTGGTAAAGTTTCTCTTAAACAGTGCCACCTAGAAGACGATCAAAATCGATGGTGGATCTTTCGGCCGGCGGTTTAATCTTCGCCGTCGGCCTGTATAGCTTTCCTTTTGTCTTTCTCTTTTGATTCTTCCTTTCTCTACCTTCAATTTTTGGAGCTTCTTTCTTCTTTCTCGGTTGGTTTCATCCGATGCGTCCTTCGTCGGATTGGTCTAGTATCGATGGCCGCTAGGTGATGATTAGTGAAGGGTTAAGACTCTGTTTTGAAGGTTTGAAGAAGGTGGACGAATTTTTTTGAAGTAAGGATCTTGCGGTCGTGGCTCTAAATTAAAGGTTTACATGTCTTCTACAACAATCTTTGTGGTGTGGGTAGTGATAGTTTCTGAAGGGTGGCCTTTAGTCTCTCTCTGTTCCTCGCTTGGTTTCCGGCGTGGACGTTAAGGCTGAGACCATTTTCCTGTTTAGGGTTTGTTAGTTTATACCCTTTCCCTTCCGTCTCCTATGGGTCTGTGTAGGTTTTAATTGGTAGTGGTGCTTCGAAGCTGAGGAATTGTGTTTTCCCTGGCTAAGACCAACGGTGGTTGGTGGAGGCTTTTGTCTTCACAATCAAGGTTTCTTCCGGATCTTCTTCAAGGGAAAGTTGGCCGAGCCTTAGTTCTACGCCGAAGAGTTTGCGAATGTTAAATCTCTGTTACGCCAACTCGCGTGTGAGGTTTCTGTTTTCCCGTGGCTTCGTTACGATGTAGCAATATAATGGGTAGCAGAAGTTTATGGTTTCTTTATTCGAGAGATATCCTTGCACCTCAATAATTGGTCACTATTGGTTCAACTAATTCTCTGCTTCCTGCTTCGTTTGTCTCTGCTACTTGGTTAATTTGTTTCTACTTAGATTTTCAGTAGTTTGTGCTTGTAACCTTTGATTTATAGTCGTTTGTTTTAGTGTTTTGTTGTCCGACTTTGTATTAGCTGGTCTTGGCTCCGGGAGCATATCTTTAGGCTCGCCGGCTTTTGTCTCCGGAAAAATTTCGATCTTTGCTGGCTCTTTGAACTCCGACATGTAGTTTCGGTCAGTTATTTAATAAAACTTCTCTCTCAGATTGTGTGGAGCTGCTTGGGTTCTCAGAAATGACAAGGGTGAAGTACTGCTTCACTCAAGAAGGTCTTTCTTTCCGGTCAAAGACAAACAAGAGGCATCTCTAAAGGTTTCTCTTTGGGCAATACAAAGTATGATGCATTACTTCAGATTCAAGACTGGTCCTTTGTTTTTGAACACGCTAAGTCAAATAAGGGCGCCTTTCTCATTGCTAATAGTGTGACAACTTGGAATTTCGTACACTCCTATGTTTCGTCGGGGGCTCCATCATGGTTGATAAGCCTTTTTGAGCAAGAGAAACGCCTTCTTTTTCTTTCTTTTCCATTGGTTAGGGAAGAGATGAGCTTATGGGCTCCTTTTGTTCTATATGGGTCGATTGTAGTGATCCCCTTTGTAAATTACTTCTCCTTTTATTTAATATATATATTCTATTCAGGGAAAAAAAAATATGATATTCTAGTTTCCATATATACAATTTTTTCGGTCTAAATTTCCATAGTTTTCCACATACAATATATCTGTACTAGGGGTGGGCACGGGTCGGGTACCCTTGATTTTTGGTGTACCCGCTACCCGACCCGACCCTTACGGGTAATAGATTTTTACTACCCGTACCCGACCCGCAAAAAACGGGTACCCGGAAAAACGGGTACCCTCTAAAAATATGAATACCCGACTTGTTACCCGACCCGACTTGTTACCCGGAAAAAATGTATTCGAAAGAACGAAAAACCCTTTAAAATTCAAATATTATATTTGTTTCATATTTTAATATTTAAATACTTATATAATCATATTTTTTTCTTAAATATTTAAGCAAATACAAAATTATCCTAACAAAAAGACTAGAAATTTTCTAAATTAAAAAGTTATATTTAAATATTACATATATTAAAA
>OVAN01003725.1:7375-28050 GCA_900406275.1 Anastatica hierochuntica
ACGCCTTTTCATCCCCAAACAAGTGGACAAGTTGAGATTTCCAACAGGGAAATCAAGGGAATCTTAGAAAAGACAATAGGCAAAACTCGAAAAGATTGGTCTGTGAAGCTGGATGATGGGCTATGGGCGTATAGAACTGCCTACAAGACACCACTAGGCACTACACCATTTCGTTTGGTGTATGGGAAGGCATGTCATTTGCCAGTTTAACTCGAGTACCAGGGACTTTGGGCTATGAAGTTGATGAACTTCGACATCAAGCCTGCAGTTGAGAAGCGGATGATTCAACTCAATGAACTTGATGAGATTTGATTGAATGCTTATGAGAATACAAGGATCTACAAGAAACGGAGCAAAGAATTCCATGATATGAGGATCATTCCACGCCATTTTGCTGTAGGAGATCGGGTATTGTTGTTTAACTCACATTTGCGATTGTTTCCAAGAAAGCTCAAATCGCGTTGGTCGGGACCATTCTTGATTGCTAAGATTCGACCATATGGAGCTTTTTTCTTGATTACAATGGGAGAAAATTCATTGTAAATGGCCAGAAACATAAGCCTTACATTCCAGACGAGCCATCCAACGAGAGAGTGCGAATTCTTTTGAAGGATCCACCTGTCGTCTGATCGCACTATAGTCAGGCTCGGGACTTTAAATAAATGCTGAGTGGAAAGCAACCCACTAGGTAGTTTTCTCTTTGATTTTTAGCTAGTTTTGTAGTGATTTACGTTTTCAATTTTTGGTGTTTGGTGCTTTTGACGTTTTTATGTTTTTAGCTTTGTAAATGTAAAACAACAGGACCACCCAGACAGACGGACAGGGATTGATCGATCCCTGTCCTCGGATCAATCGATCCCTGTCTAATTTCATGCCAAAAAAGAGGTACAAGGATCGATCGATCCTTGTCCACGATCGATCGATCCATGTCCCGAAAACGCAGCTTATATCGTGACTTCAACGCAGGTAAGTGTCATAATCCTCTTTCACTCCAAAACGAAAAATCACCTCTCAAATTCGGTTTTCCTCAATTCTTCACGGATCTGAGTCGTTTTTGAGTCTAAAATCAAGAGAATTTTGTGCTCTATCTTTCTATCCGATCCGATTCCGCAAAATCTAAGGTATATGTCCGCAATCTCTTCTAACAGATTTTTCGGAGAAATTTGGGAACATTTTGTTTCTTGAATTTTGATCGATGTTTGGTGCTTGAATGATCTTATATACATGTTCTAAGATGTTTAGTAGGAGAATTTCACCTAGATTTAGTGTTTTAAGGATTGAATTTGGTGGTTTTGTGATTTCACGTTTCGTATGCAAGATTTTTGCGAGGATGCATGTTTTTCATGATTTTCCTTTGGTATTGATGCTTTAATTCTTTTGTGGCATCTCTGAGATTGATAAAAACATTTTTTGATGATTAGTTGCGATGAACCGATTATTTACACTTGGACTTGAAATGCAAAACGAAAACTGGACATATTTGAAGTTGTTCTTGGGTTGATGAATGGTTTGATGCATGCTCTTGATGATTTTGAGCTTGATTTTCGCAGGAACAATACTCTTTGAATCAGAGTAAGTGATTTTCGTGTTTTTCTTGTTTTGATTTGGATACTAATTTGGTTTCCAAGTGTCTATCTTTGCAGGTTATGGGTAGACGAAAGAAAGTAGAGATTCCAAACAAGCGGGACCCGTCTAGCTCCATTCTACACCATCGGTTCAAGAAGAGTGATCTCACACATCCTGCAAATTGCCCGGTCACTCAGGAGTGGGACCAATATGACTCACAGTTTCTACCGGACTTGGGACACATCACATTCCCGATGACTCGAGTCGTTGATGACGACCTCCTGGAGGCTTTTGGTATTCGACAGAACTTTTATGCCCTCTTTGACAGGATGGGACTCCGAGGATTACTGGAGATTCAGGAGCATGTATACCCTGGGTTGTGTCGGAAGTTTCTGGCCTCTGCACACTGTGTCTATCCGAATTTGGAAAACCCGGTGGATGACCAAGGCACATTCTCCTTTACTGTGCAGGGTCAGTATTTTTCTCTCTCTCTCATGGACTTGGCTAGAGTTTTTGCTTTTCGCAGTGTCGTGGTACATGGGTACCAACTCTACCGAGGTCCAGTGAGTTATGGGACTTTATTGCTGCTGGACAATTCGTCTCTCAGAGCGCGAAGCAGTCACATATCCGTAGTCCTGTCCTTCACCCAGCTAAGGTTCTTAGCTCGCACATTTACGTCAAGTCTATCCAGGCTGATGTGACCAATGATGAGTTGGGTCTTCTTTTTCTTGGCGTTGGACATACATGGGTCTTGGCACCTCAGATCCTTTACGTGGCGGCTATGGATCTGAACATGGTTGTAGTGGTTGCTCAAAAATTCGCTTCTTCAAGGTGGTGGCTTCTGAAAAGAAGTCATTTGCTGCGGGTGCTCTTATTACCCGACTTCTGCGGTTTGTCAGATTCGATTTCCCTGGTCACCAGAGAGTGGAGTTCAAGCTCCCCAAGCAGACCAGGATATTTCTGGACCATAGACCTGACTATGCTTTCCTTGATGGGACTTTTAGCACAGGTAAACCAGAATAACTCATGACCAAACTCCCCACCAGAAATATCTGGAACTCAGACTTTTGTCTGAAATGTTATTAACTCTATTTTATTTGGCATACTAATGAACTTAATTTCTTTGATCCAGGAACTTAAAATCAGGAATCAAACCCATCATTCAGGATTACATCCCCATTCTTTCTACCATTCTTTTCGGTAATCCTGAGTGACCAGACTCATCATTAGTCTGGAACCACACCCTTACCTTATCCCCTTGATTCTCTATGCATTTCTTGATAGCTCTTATATGCACACATGTGTAAAAAATGGAAAGAATAGGGTAGACATGATCCTTCTAATTGCTTAGTTAGGATTGTACATTTGAGGTGGTTTAGATACGATCCTGAGTGTCTAATTTCTCGGTGTTGGGTGTTTTGGTGGTTTAGATGGATATGTTGCATTTCTTCATGGTGTATGGGTGTTTTAATGTTTTAAAACGTCATTGATATGCTAATTTCTTCCATATTTTCTCTGAAAAAAACGAAAAATTATTCAGTTTTTCTTCATATCTGGTTTAGAAATTAGCATTTGCATATTATTTTGTTGATTGGATTCACCCTGAAGTATTGCACATATTCGGTTTACTTTTGATTGGTGGTTTGTACTTGGGTAGTTAGGGGACATGGATATCAATATACTCTTTCTCTCCTGCGATTTTGCATAATATCTTACATCCTGATGCAGTTTTTGATACCCGAAACACTCTAAGCCTCACTACTAAAAGCCTTGAATACCTAACTTGATTTCCTGATTATGAGTTCTTTGGTGAAAAAGTTTCACGCCTATCTTGAATGAACCTAGAGAGTTATTAACATGGAAGTGGAGTTTGCAGGTTCAGATTTTAGAGTATGGATGGGCTTGGGAGGTCATGCAGCGATTCATGGGGAGAATGATCTAATTGTTATGAGTTTATTTGGTTAGCGAAAGTAGTGCGGAGTAAGGTTTTCTAATAGCATATGATCCATTTGGTTTTCAAAATTTTTTTCCCGTAGGCTTAATCTTCATTTCCTTTACTTGAGGACAAGCAAAGATTTAAGTCTGGGGGATTTGATGTGTTAGAATTTTAGTGGTTTTTATTACGGATTTTACTCGAGAATTATGGTTTCTAGTATGTATTCGGATCTCTTTGGCGCGGATTTGTGTTCTTTAGTATTTTTACAGGGATCGAGCTTGGATGTGCAGAAAGATTTCATTTTGGATGGATTTCAAGCATCGAAGGAAGTGTTCGTGAAAAGCTGAAATACCCTGTCAGATGGACAAGGATCGACCAATCCTTGTCTCAAGATCGATCGATCCATGTCCCGTTTTGCGGACCGATTTTACGAAGAACCATACCGAACTTATTGTGAACCAGATTTCATTACTAAGACCTAAGCTCGTGTTTCCTGTTTCATAATGCATTTTTCTGAGTTTTTGAGAGCAAGAGAGAGATTTGTAACCTAAGGAGAAGGATCATCTTCCGTAATCCGAAGCCGAGAAGAATTATGAACCTTACTCTTTATTTATTGATTAATACAATTATGTCTCTCTCTGATTTGATTTGTGTTGATTCTCTGAACATGAGTGAGTAGTTTATTCGTTGGGTTTAGGGTTCTCGCAAAGGGATTCATGAATTTTTGACATAGAATTGTATGATTAGGGATTTAATCAATTGGATCTTCATCTAGGATTGTTTGTAATGCAGGAAATTAAACTGGCCACTTAGTTTATGATCTTATGTTGTTTAACACCTAGAAAGTGTTTGTTTAAATGCTTGAAAGAATCCAAAATGAGCAATTCTTCTTAGGCCAATGGAAGTTGATGTTTAAGTGAATTGTGAACCTATCAAACTTTTTTAGAATGCATGATTAGAATCCGAGAGTCAATGGAAGTTACTCTCGAGGTTTTTAATACATAAGGAATTGATACTACGGAAGTATATCAGTTCTGTAGTAGTGTTTGAGTTCAAGGCGGTTTAGAACATGTTCCCTAGTCAATAATTCGAGTCTTCAATGAAACTTTTCCCTAAGAATACCCAATGCCCAACACTTCTTTGATTGAATTACAACCCCGTTGTTGTTTGTTTGCTTACTTTGCTTTCTTAATTTTGATTTATTGCATCGCTTAAAAGACATATTTTTTGCTTTAGCCCGCTGTTTGATCTTACATTCTTCGTGCTACCTTTGGTCTCTATGGATTCAATCCCGAACCACTACAACGTACTTCTGTGCGCTTATAGTGTTTTCTCGGGCGAAAACCTGAGCTATCAGAATGGAAGAAATTGTCAAAAAAGGATCAATGAGGGAATCCATAAGAAAGAGAAAAGGATGAAAAGGGTAGAACTCTAAGGGAAGAAGAACCTTAAAAAGTACAAAAGAAAGCTAGCTCTAAGTTTGTAACAAAAAGAAAACAAGAACCTAAGCTAAAAAGAGAAATCGTTAAGAGTCTAATAGACTAAGTTAAAGATGATCATTCAAAATGAAATAAAAAGATTTAAAGAGCTTTAGCAATAAGAAGAAAGAACCCTTAGAGTTCATTACCAAGAGAGCTTAAAGAAGTTGATCATTTTAGTAGATTTGTGTGTTTGTGGATGATTAAGTCAAGTTTAATAAGGGTACAAATAGGGACTCAACTTGGAGATGAGAATGATTTAGAGAAGTCAAGCCTTTTTGACGCACCAATTGTTGTAGTCTCCCTCGATTTTGCTACTTGGCAAGCAATATTTCATTGAGAGAAGCCACATAAAACACTTAAACAAGCCTCACTAAAATGATCAAAAGTCTTTTTCTTCCTAGACAAATGGTTTTTGATTTCTTGTCCATAAGTGAGATTCCACATGAAACCATTAATGAATGTTAAAGGGTTGTTTGATAAGATTGCTTGTGACGATTTAGCTTAGACTAACTAGCATGACTTGGGAAAAGTAAGGCCAAGTATGAAAGAGTATATTTGACTTTTGTTATATGATACTTCTTCCGAAGAATCTTATTTCAACTACTTTTGCATCTTCTTGTGATTATGAGTCCTCACCTTCAAACATCTTTCTCGGGGTCGTTTCTTGTTCGTTTTCTTGAGGACAAGCAAGAATCTAGTATGGGGGAGTTGATATTTGTATAAATTGTATAGTTTTCGCATTAGATTTTATAGCATTTTCTCATCATTCTAAATCACATTAGATTTTTTTAAGATAGTTTCCGAGTCATAAGTCGTTAAGATCATTTAGACTTCTTAGGTTCGCATTTTGTTCTTGTTTTGCCCATTCCCTACTCTATTTCAGGTCTCTTGGATCAAAAACGTCGGAAAGAACTTTCGAGAACGAATCCCGAAAGCTAAGGAGTCAGAATCAGTTGTCCGGCGGGCAAAGCTGCCGGCCCACGCCACTAACACGCCACTCCCCAACCTCAGACAACGATCATTGGTTGTCCGTGCAGATTTCCTTGTGGCCCATGCCTTAGCCGCGTCACCCACCATCAGTTCCAGCTAAACCTGGCGGCCTGTCCAGCTTTCCCCGCGGTCCACGCCTCCGTTGCCTGCCCGCCAGCCACCTGAAACACATAAAAAGATCCAAGATCCGACCCGGTTTGTCCCGGCTCGACCTGGTCCGAAATTATTAGTATAAATACAATGTTAAACATTTGCTAAACCTAAGTTTGAATTTTCTTAGCCTCTTTTGTAAAGATCACAATCATTTTTGAATCTTCATCATCATTTTGCTAAGTGTGGATATTAAACTTCTTATTTTTCTTATATAATCATGGTTTCTCTTTCATTTTGTGTTTCTACATGTTTTGAATCCATCGTTAGTTAGTAGTTTCATTTTGTGATTTATGGGTTAGGTAAGTTAGGCTAGATCTAGATGTTTACTAGGTTGTTAAGGGCTAGATTCTTATAGATTTACATGATTAAGGAATGCTTAGTACTAGAAATGAAGGGATCAATCAATTTCTAGATTTAATCAATTTCATACCCGGAAGGTATTCGATGAAATTCCCAAGAGAACCTTAAGATTGTTTAACACTCTTATTAACTAAAGATTTTTAAATTATTATCGGGAGATTAGTTCAAATTGATGATCATTAGATGAATTAATATCATGGGAATAAGTTAATTGATTATTGTCTTGCCTTTGAATGGAGTTTTATTGCTTAGCCCTTGCATCTTAGAAACATTTAGACTACCTAATCGTAATGCCTAGTCAAGAAATTGCATCTTGTTTTCTTAATTAAATCTTCATCTCTTTTTTTAACACTAACAAGAGAGTTTGAGACAAAGGAAGAAAAAAAACACAGACATCACTAGACATCACCCTAGCTCACATAGCAAAGGAACAAAAAAGGGGAAAACCAACACGATCAAAGGTAGCACCCCAACGATAACTTGTGAATAAAGTAACCAATACATGGCTAGAGGAGACGAAACAGAGCATCACAAAATGACTCAACATCACGCCAAGGTAAACGAAGCCTCAAATTCAATCAATGTCGTAAGCCAAGAAGGACCATCCGAGACAATGTAAGATTGAAACCTATTATCCCTAGTGACACTTGATGCAATGGCGTCTGCAACTCTATTCTGAGCCTTCCCAATCGAGACCAACCTCCAAAATTCAAAAGCCTTCAGCCAGTCGGTGATATCATCCAAGAGAAATCCAAATCTAGGAAACTTGAAGGGATGCAACACCGCTTCAATCACTTGAGGAGACGAGGCTTCAAAGATGACTTTCCGGGGGAGGATGCGGTGCAAGCTTTCGATGGCCCGACTTAGACTTAATAATTTTGCTTCTAACATGGAGGAGGCATCATAATAGGCTTGACGGTTGTGCATAAGAACTACTCCTGAGTGATTACGGACTATCCAAGAAACTCTACACTTGCTCGACGCTTTTAACCAATAAGAGCTAACATTGCATTTCAGAAATTGCAAAGGCGGAAAATTCCAAGTGACAGGAGCAAATTGAGGCACAAATAAAGGTTGAGACGCATGGGAAGTGTCACGACCACCATCTTTATTAGCTGCAAACCATGACAGAGCTTCATCCTTAGCTTGTGCGAGAGTATAATGAGCTGAAGTAGTCGATCGTTCAAAAACTAAGGCATTTCGTGTCTTCCACAAATTCCAGAGGATCCAAGGGAAAAAATCACAAGTCTCAAATGTGGAATCTCGTTTTCGATTAGCAAACCAGAGATGATAAAGGTTAAGCAAAATAGAGTTAGAGGAAAAGCCTCTCGGCGGCAGGGGAATCTCAGACATGGCCCAAGTGAGTTGCGCAAATTTACAACGAAAGAGCAGGTGATTTATCATCTCTGAATAATCTTCATCTCTTATGATTCGTTTCTTGCATTGTTTTGGTTCTTCTTGTTTTGTGTTTGATTTCACTTTTTATTTTGTCGATTTAGCTTAATAGTAGCTTTCATAGGACTAAGTGTGTTAAATTGCTACTTGTGGATCGATCCCACGTCTATGTTACAAGAGGTAGTCTGTTTTCTTGCGGTTTAGCTCGGGTTTAATTTCAAAAGAGATAAAATCTCTTATCATTTAGGTTTTAGGGTTTTGACACTGGACACTCGAAAGTTTTCTACATATTGTTAGTTTTTTGTATATATTTTAAGGTGCCAAAAATATAAGATTTTTTTGTCAATATAATTAGTATATAATTTATAGTTTAGGGTTTAAATTTTGAATTAGGAACATGGTTTGAACATTGCACACTCGATAAATTGCTACAGATGAGTTAATTCATTATGTATATAGGTCGTGTTCGTTTAACTGCAAAGGCAAATTATGCGTTTGTTTGGTTATCACTAGTTTAGCGACAAAATTAAGCTGCAGCGATCAAGATTTATGGTCACTTAAAATTGTAGTGACCTGAAACTGAAACCAAAAGACGAATACGAAATCCAGATCTAAAAGAAAGAGGAAGAGAAATAGAAACCGAATGGATCCCACTTTTTCACCTTTTTAACTTTAATTTCTTTTTCATTTTTTGTAATTTTAAATGAATATGTATTAACTAGAGGTAGAGGTGGTGGGTCCTTCGATATTTTAACATGTTTGTATCTTTAGTTTTGAAACTATTTTTCGAAAATTAAAATAAAACAAAACAAATATAATGATTAAAATCAACAATAAAAATAGAATTATATTTAAAAATTAATTTAATTAAAAAATAAAACTAACTTTAAATTAAAACTAAATTTTAAATTAAACTAAAAAATAAATATAAAAATTAAAAATTAAACTTAAGTTAATATTAAAACTAAATTATCTGATAAATTTTACTTTATTATTTACACCTATATTTTTAAAGATACTACATATCATTAAAATATATAAAATTACTTCTATATATAATTAGCTGCTAACGATAGCTAAACGAACAACACATCAACTAGTCGCCAACAACTACAAAACGAACAACAAAAATTATCGTTGATCGCTGCCGCTAGTCGTTGTCGCTAGCGACTGCGAAACAAACATGACCATAATTTAAGGTAACTACCAAAATGTACAATTTTGTGGTCATGCTAAATGTATATACAATTAAAGCTCTATGAATTAATTCTTCTTGGACGAAAATATTTTATTAATTTAAAGAGTTACTAATTTATCGAGAGATTATCTTGTTCAAAACTTAATTTGGGACAAAAAAAATTTATTGGTTCATCCATGTATTAGTTTCTCGAATCTTAGTTTATAGAGATTATATTGTAGCTTGTAGTTTAGGGTTTGGACGATAGACAATTTAACAAATTGTTATAGATTTGTTTTAGTGGTACTTTCATATAGTTGATTACCAACCAAGAAAACATTAACTACTAACTCCTTAACTTTCAAAATATTAACCCTAAGCTACAAAAATAGTAAGACACAAAATAGCAAAACTATCAAAATAGTCCTTAATCTTTAAAAGCATATCAATGATGGAAGACTAATAAGCTAATATATATACCATAACTTATTATTTATATATTAAATACATTTTTATCCATCTATGTCCATACTCTACCGATTTAAATTTGTACTTATTGTCCAAGCTTTTCATCTTCAGAAAATAGAAAGAATGACAGTTTGGAGAAGAAAAGCATAAGTAAGAAAAAAAAACAGAAGCACCTTTCCCCCCCCCCCCNCCTTTCCCCCCCCCCCCTTTCACCCAGAAAAACCTTAGCAGCCAAATATCAGCCGCCGCTATGTTTTTCGGCATCCGGCGTGACGCCGGAAACCTTCTTTCCTTCCTATCTTTTGATTTTGCCTCTTATTTCAGTCTTCTCCCGCGTTGAGATACTTATGGTCTCTAGGTTAGTCAATGGGGTTTCCTTTGGAGCCATGGTGAGATGATGGGAACATGGTTGTCCTTGGAGGTCGGATTTTAGGGTCTTGGAGGTTATGGTTGGGGTGGTTTTCTAAGTCTGAAACTCCGTCGTATTTTAGAAGTTGTCGGCGGTTGTGGTGAGGATTTGGGTCCTTTCTCGATCTGGTCTTTTGCCAAACCTTACCAGGCTCGTTGGTTGGTGGTGCTACTCGAAGATCTGGTATATCCAGGTTGTTTTGGATGGCTTTCTTCGCCGGTTAGTTGTAGGCCTTTAAGGAAGCGAGCCTCGGTGTTTTTCTGCCAACTTTTACCCGTCTGTTTCGGTACTCCGGTGTTCGTGTCTTCTTCCCTAGAAGATGTTGTTCTTTCCGGCATTTTAAGTTTTGGGTTTGAAGGTTTGAGATCCGACTCAACGGATCAAAATGGTTCTACAGTTCCGCTTTCGTTGCGAGAGTGTGTGTTTTCTATTTTCCTGCTCTGCCTTCGCTCTCTTCTGTCATTATCCGGAGCTAGTCTTGGTGTGTAGTCTTAAGGTTAGTTGTTGAAGGTTTTTGACGTTTGCACATTACTTGGAACTCTTTCGTCTTTGGTGTTTTCTTCTCAAGGTGTTGTGCTGAGGCTTCCTAAGCTTTTCCTTTGGTTCGCCACTACGAAGTTTCTCCGTTGGAAAGGCACCTGCTTCCGGATTAGCTCCGGTCTTAAGACTATGCAGTTCGGTTGGTTAGTTACTCTTATCGGGCGAAAGGTAACTAGGCATGGGATTGTAGGTGACCATGTCTAGGTCTGCGAGTGTTCGTGGATACAAGTACCTAATCCTTATTGGCGTTTTCCAAGTCGAAGATCAAGGTCATCTTGAACTTCGGTGATTCTACGTTCTTTGGTTCAGAGAATGTTTTATCCAAAACGCCTCTTCGAAGTTTTTATCCCGTGTGATTTTTCGTGAGATTATCCGCCGTTACTGTTGCTTTAGAGATCGGTATGCTCCTCTTTAGGCTTTTGTTAAGTGAAGTCCTCTTCGTGATCATTCGATGGGTTTTGTATATCGGCACAGTATCAGATCAAACTGACTACTTTGGAGGTCTTGACGTGTTATTTTTTTCATTAAAGTTTCATTTAGAGTCAAAGTTTTAGTGCATCTGTTAACAAGCTTCTTTTAATTTTATTTCTACCTTGTTTCTTTCCTTCTCGATGTTTTTTAACTCTATTTTGGTTCTGGGGGTGTTCACACAAACCCTCCAACTTATGGCTCCGGAAAGATAAGATACCTTTATCGGCTTATGTATCCTCCCATGTAATCCCATTTGGGTTGTTATCGATAAAATCTTGTAGATGAAAAAGAAAAAGAAAGAATGACAGTTTGGTCATTGGTCATATTAGGAAGGGAAAGACACTTTGTCTGCTCACCAACAAGTGCCTTATTGTGATATCATTTTCTCAAAAGTGCTTTAGTTCGTAACTCACTCTATAATAAAATGACAAGTTACGGATCAACTGCTGGAGTATTATTGGTGCAAATTAGGGGAAAAAGATATTGTAGTTAGCTAATTGCCTCCATAATATTTGTACAACAAATTTTCATGTACATTAATCTTTGAAGTAAATTTGCTGTGTAAAGATTCACAAATTAAGTCATGCATGTATATATTACTTATCCATATTGAGATCTCCTGTATACATGTGCTGTTCAATGAAGTTTTTGTACCATGATGCTGATTGCTTTGGCGACCTTTTGAGAGTTGTATAATCCACATGAAATAGTCCAAATCGAAGTGTGTATCCGTATAACCACTCAAAATTATCTAATAACGACCAAACAAAATATCCCTTCACATTTGCTCCATCCCTACAAAAAGATTACAGTTAACTTATAATATATATGTCTAGTTAAGTTCCTTTCAAAAATGTAAATTTTTTGGATCAAAGCTTGATAAGATAAAGTTAAGTAACGACTCACATTACCTCATTGCTGCTTTCAAAGCATTTAAATATCCGTTCATGTATTGAATCCTCTTTGTATCATTCAGAAGTTCTTTAACTGTCGTATCCGGTTTTTGCAAGTGTCCAAAACCTGAAAACCATCGCTGCTATAGCTGTTCAACTACAATAATAAAGATTGTAGGTGGAGTCAATCTAAACACTCGAGCTACTATACCGTTTTCGGTGATGAACATTGGTATGTTGTGGTACCTATCTTTTAGGTATTTCAACATCTTTCGGAATCCTTCAGGATCAATATGCTGCCAAGTTACATCGGTCTAATGCCAAAAAAAAAACCAAGAATTTTAAAAATAATTAATGTCATCATAATATGATACGGGTTCAAAGAAAAAAGTATATTCCAAAATGTACTTACAAGTTCTCCGATTGTAATATTTCCTTTCCTGTCTAATTTCAGGGCGAATCCTTCGACTTTAGAAGCTCCATCTCCAGAATTACAAGCTGATACCAAACAATCTTGGATGAAGTAACTTGTATAGTGATTTATACCCAAAAAGTCTGATCTATACTTCTTTAGGTTCTTCATTTCATTGTCTGAAAATTGCGGCAAATCTGATCCAAGTATACTCACCATTTCTTCTGGATATTTCCCATATACAACGGGGTCTAAAATCCTAGTAGTTTTAACACACACCATATAAGAAAACATAAGTTTTGAAATGTACGGACGTACTCATATGAATTTTTTTAGTGTTGTCAAACTGTAAAATAACATACCAATTCGAATAAAATGATTGAGCTCTCTCTGCAGCTATTTTATCTTCAAGGGAATCGCTAATGGGTTCAAACCATGATGTTTGTACCACAATTCCAATGCTTCCCCTCTGTTTTGCCTACAAAAAAAAACGTAGTTAAATCAATGTAATACGTACAATATAGTGAAATCATATAGATATTTTAATGGTTTGTTTACTTGATATTTGGTTTTGTATATTTGAACTGCCTTTACGTGTGCGAGGATCATGTTATGTGCAGCTATAAAAGGCTCAGTTTTTGAGTTCCCTTGGCTACAATTCCCGTATGGCGTGGAGCATCTAGCCGGTGGAAATAAACCCTTTAGATAGCCTAAAGTTATTTGTTGGTTTGGTTCGTTTATTGTGATCCAATGTTTGACTCGGTCTCCAAAATATTTGAAACAAATATCAGCTAAGTACCCAAAATCTTTCCTGAATAGAAAAATGATTAAGGAATTAGTTTTATGTAGTTCTGGTTAACTAGTTAGATACTTAATTTAACAACTCACTGCATCTCTGGATTTAACCAACTTTTAAACCGATTTTCGAGTTCTTGAGGATAGTCTATATGATTAATCGTCACGAATGGTTTAATCCCTAGAAAAAAAATATACATGAAAAACTTATATTTGTATTGTAATATCATCAATAATTTTTAAACTAAGAATATGAGAGAAATGGATAGTAAATATACCCTTCCTAAGGAGAGCATGGATCAATTTGTTGTAATACATTATTCCCGAATAATTAATACCTCCAAGTCTCCCTTCTGTATTTTTCAAATGCAAAGGTTTTTAACCTATATCTGCTTATTTATGATGCTCAAGGGAAGAAGTACTTACTAGGTAAGACTCTAGACCAAGAAATTGAAAATCTGTAACTGTTGACTCCAAGATAACTCATTGATTGGATATCCTCCTGTAAAGCATATATAGCAGATAATTTAAAATAAGAAAATCAATTACGTTTCCATGATATATTTATTGTTTTTAAAAGAGGCATAGACATATATTGTTTAAAAGAAAATAATTTGACCATAAATCGATGATATTGATCCACAGCTATATCTCCATTGCCCTCATCAACTATTTTCCCTGCATTTTCACCATAAACTATTGTCAATAGAATAAACATAGAAATTATGTGATGGAAAGTGGAAACTCTGCCGACAAACTAATCGAGATAAAGTTAAACTGCAATTAAATTTAAAAGTGGTATTCATTAGAAATACAAAATGGTATACAGATTAACAAAGAATCGTTTTAAACTGTGTTCTCTCTGTTTTGACCTTTTCAAAAACTGTTTTTTCCTTTGATTAAACATTCTTTGTAAAGGTTTTTTTGTTAGTCAACTGTTGGTGATAAAGTTTTACACTTACAAAAAGAAAAGAGAATGGTTAAAGAAAAAGATAGAAACATAAACCGAATATTATCCCAGAACGAAACTTCGATATTTATTTTAACATGAAATTTTTTTAACTTTTGCACTACAAGAACCCAAACCAAATTGATCTCTAAGTTTTTTGGCTAAAGAAATTGAACTCTGAGTTAGTTCAATTTTGACATTGTTCATGACTTTTATCTTTTTTTTGTGATTATCTTTGTTCACAAAATTTTTTAAACCCAATTAACCAAAAATGAATCCAGTATGAATACATACCTGGATTCTCATGGGTGAAAACATCCCAGTTGCTCAAACTTTTTCCATCTGTCAAGAACGCACCTTCATACTAAAATAGAAACCCAAAATCATAAATTGAAGTTAGTTATTGACTCCTATATATGATTTTAAAAAATATGAAAAGAACAAAAAGGAAGTGCCTGGTAAGCAGAAGAAGCTGTGCCAAAGAGGAAATCTGAAGGAAATGGTGATGAATCTTCTAAAATATTATGTGAAGAAGTTTGATTTAGACATGAACTGTAAAGAGTAAACGATAAGCTTTGTAGCAAAAATATCGTCACGAAGTTGACAAAAGTTTTCATTTTTTTTATCTTCTCGTGTTTATCTTCTGAAGTTTGATGTGTACTCTTTTTATCTATACGAGTCCATATTTATATGAAAATTGCAGAATATTTTGAACGCGTTATGAGATTTGGTGGTCTTGTTTTTTCTGGTGGTCTTGTCTAATATTTAAAATGTCTCCAATTTCTACCTACTGAGTGCATTCAAACAATTCAATTTCATGATAAATTAATGATCCATTTGTTTCCACATGTATAATTTATTTTGATATATGATTATTTTGTAGAAACTATTAAAATACGGAAGTTAGAAGAATAGCAAGTATAATTAAAAATCTTCTACCAAATTTTGATTTTCATTGTGACGTAGCAAAGTGTTCATTAGTTATCTAATGCTATCAACTTTATAACAAACATGTTTTGATTAATATCTTAATTATTATTTTTTATCAACTTGTCTTAATTAATTTAGTTATTTATATTAGGAAAATATGAATAGATATACCAAAAAAACCATTATTTAAGTTTCATAGATTTACAAAAAATTCTTCTTTCTCTCTCCATTTAAAATTACACTCTTACCCTTTCTCCTTTTATTTTTTTTTTGTCATCGTAGCCTAGTGGCAAATAGTTCATCTCACAAGAGGCAGGTGCAGGGTTCGAACCCTGGTTAGGTGAGATGGATACAGAGGTGGTACAACCACTGACCCACTTGTTCCTCTCCTTTCTACTCTTTTCTTTGTTTCGTTTTTTTCTTTTTCTTTTTTTGTTCTCTCATCATTTCAATTTCCTTTTATTTCTGTTTTGATTTTTTATTATTTTAAAATAAAAGATTTATTACGGTTTGATTACGATTTTTTTTTTCCAATATATTATAACTCGGATTTTTTAAATCGTACATATATTTATTAATGAAATTTAAAATTATGGTACTCTTTACGTAGTTGCGGAATAGTAGTTCTATTTTTTTAGTAGTATTATTTTTTGTATTTTATCAATTTTAATATGCACATTCCAATACGCAAAACATTAATTTTTTTTGTTTTTCAATAAGCCTCCCAGAAACTTTTCGATTTATGTTACATTATGAATAAAAGTTCACATGATTTGTACATTTTTCACTAATGTTTAACTTAGTACATACATTATCTATAGTAATTACAAATTTGTTACTAATTTTAAATTGTATTAATATTTTTTTATCAATATTGTTAAATTTTAATTTCCCCCCCCCCACAATTCCCTAAACAAAAATTTTTTAATTTTTTCTTAATTTTAACCACTCACCGTAATGTTTATCCCTCCCCGTAAAAATTAGTATGTCTATTAAAATTGACATTCTATTTTTTTGGTTTGTGTCAAATAGTATGCAATTTTTTGGATTTTTAAATATGGTTTATAACTTCTTTTATTGAATGTGTATTTAAATTTTAATATTAATATATGCTTTTGCTAATTTTAATTTTATTTTATTTTCATTTGAAATATAAAAACATTCATATTTCACCGTAGTAGAATTACTATTGTTATAGTAATTCTATTTCTGGAAAAAATGTTCCTCTTAAATCCATTTAAGAAATGTATATTCGTTTAATAAAATTTAAAATATGGCTACTGTGGGAAAATATACCTTTTTGCATATTTACTATTTTAAAACGAATACAAATTCAAATAAATTGTTGGGTGAATTTTATGTAAAGAGAACAGAGAAAAATAGAAAAAAAATCCTCCTCTCACTCGCCATGAAGGAGAGAGTGGAGAATATGAGTGGCAAAAATTTCATAACTTCTTAAATAATAAAAAGTATAGGTCAAATACTTAATTAATCATTCTTTTTGTGATATTGGCTTAATTTACCCTTTATATTAAACTAATATTAACATTTTTTGGATTTTTTTCAAACAATTCATTAATTATTAAAAACATACCACGACTGGTAATCTAATCGAAAGGGAAAAAATTTACAAAGAGATTTGTATATCATAGGATCTGGTAGGTCGCGCTAGACTGTCTGCTTTAGAGTTTAGAGAACCAAAAGTTAAACAAATATTAAAAAGAGGAACAAAACACGATTGACAGCGAAATTTAAGAAAATCTACCATTCTTCAAGATCATAAATAACGGAAATAAGTTGCGGAGTATGTCTTAAAGCATGACAATCTATTACTCTATCAATGATCTCATGCATCGCCCACATAAGAGGGTCCATCTGGAAGTGTAGTGGTGTTAAACTTCGTCTTGTGCTTTTGTCCCCTATCAATATTGTCGTACCCTCTAGACTTTCATAGATCCATCTAAAACCAAATCTTGGGTCCGTAATTTTCCATGAATCATCAACTTTGCAATGAAGTCTTTGCACTGCTCATTTCCTAAGTCAAATCTTCCCTTCTGTCGGGGGCTGGGGGGTGGGGGGGGGGGAATTTGTTGTGATTCTCTACATAACAAANTAACAAACACTCACTCATAGCATATTTCAGGATACATTCCGCCTCCGGTTCTAGCCCTTGAAACACCTTCGGATTCGTCGTTTTCCACAAAACCACATTATCCACATATAAATCTCGTTCCTTACATTTTTCTCTAAACGCGTTGAAATTCTCCAGAAAAGGTAATCTAGATTCGTGAATACTAAACATGAAGGAAAATTTGAACTCTTGATGAGAACATAAGACAAAGACTATACCTTCATCGAATTGGGACATTCGAAGAAGACGCCATTAACTCTCTTTTGCAACCGATTATGAATTCAAAAAGTTATAATAATGACTCTCTTTATTTAGGAAAAACTACGCAAAAACATAAACAACTCATAACTCTCTTAACTTCTAACATAACTCGATAACTCACATTTATAGGTCTTAGATTTCTTTTTGTCCTTAGAACTTTCCTATTTCCTTTTTTTCCTTAAGTTTAGATAACTCCTAAACTTTTAGCTTGTCACACAAATTATTTTAAGCTTATAACATTCTCTCTCTTAAGCTTGAAACCATCTTCTTTCAAATCTTGGACTCCAATAAGATCCCTCATTTTCTTTGAATTTGATTCTTCTGAGTGTTTTCGTAAGGATGTCTGCCTTTTTTCCTCTCACCGGACCGGTACATGTTCAACTAGTTCTTCCTCGACACGTTTGGGTATAAAGTGATACCTCATGTGTATATGCTTGCTCCGGCCATGAAAAACGTTATCTCTTTTCTTTTCAACTCACAGCTCTACCAGTGCACCCTCACTAGCCTTTCAGTATTAGTTTCGTTCTTTTTTATTTCTAAAATAAGTATAACATTTTTGAAATAAGTATTGTTTTTGTTCCTTTTCTAATTCTAAAAAAATTTCAATATTTTTAATTATATATATATATATATATATATAAATGTAGTGGGTGTGTCTGGCAACAAATATATCATGAAAAAATCATAATAAAACCAACTAAAACTAGAAGTCTATTAACCAATCAAATGATAACAATTAATTCTAAAATTCATGTATTCACTAAAGAGACTTATCTTTTAATATAGAAGGATTAAATGTCAAATATATTTCATTGTAGAGGTGTTATTTTAGTTCTTAGTAATAATGTAAATCCAAAATTTATTTTTTGAAATATTAAAATATAACATTTTTAAAATAAGTATTTTTTTGTTCTCTTTTACGTCTAAAATTTTTACTTTTATTTTATTCATTTATATAGAAATTTTGTTTTAGCAATGTATATGGATGTGTTCGGCAATAAACCTATCATTAATAAATCAAAGAAAACTGAATTGATGTCAATTGTTTATTAGTGAATTAGTGAAGGCGTTTGACAATTGAAATAAGTTGGTTTATAGTTTCTTTTTTTATTTTTTAGAATACAACTAAACAAATCAAAATTAAGCTAAAATTAGAATTACATTAACCAATCAAAATGATTAGTTGTGAAACTTACTTATGAATGACAAGTGGACAAAATTTACTAATGAAATTTCTCTTTTAATATATAGAAGGATATTTCATATGTTAATTAATTAAATTTTGATAAAGTACATAATAAAGTTATATAAAAATATAGTCATAAAATTTTATGTCTTAAAACTTGGAATGTTACATCAAACATTAATAAAAATAAAGTTATAACAATAAGTAAAATTTTGAAAGTTATATCTACAAAAATAATCATTTTATAAAAAAAAAATTAAAAATGGAGTAATTTCCCTCTACAATAATTTAGAGGAAAAAAAAGTAATTTCACGTTTTGGGTTTGAAAAACTAACTAATGGAAGATTCTTGGGCAATCCTTACAATTACCCTAAAATAAATCTGAAACAAATTTAAAAAAAAAAATAACAACAACGAACGCAAACAAACAATCAAAGTGTGTTACGCAATGCATTTGAGAAGCGTGTTTCGGATTTTTCAAATTTTAACGATTTCAAATATTATGTGTACTCAATGAAATCTGTATCTCGAATTTTCTAAGAGCATCTCCAAAAAACTCTCTAAATCTTCAAATTTGAAGATTTTTACTCTCCAAAAAAACTTCAAAACTTCAAAATTGAAGTTTCATAGTTTTTATTTGCATTTTAGTCCCTACAATTACACATCATACTTTTTACTTTTAAAAGTTTTGTTGTTTGTCGTTTTAATCCTTAAATATTTTATATCTCATAATATTTCAAATATTTTCTTATAAATGTAACTTTTACACATAAAATTAAATACAAACTATAAATAAGACTAATTTTTTTTATCAAGAGAGTCATTGTTTACTTCAAAATGCACTAGTAGATCATATATGGGAGCATTATGGAAATGATTTTATGAAATAATGTGATATTTTTTCTTGTAATTCAATATTTAATTTTGTAATCCTGTGTAAAATTTTAATATTTTAGTGTAACTTTTTATTAACTAATATTGTTGTGATAATTTTGTAGATGTGTTAGTTATTTATAAATGTTTACTGAATTTAAATTAGTTATGATAAATATAAGGACCACAATGTAAAATAAAAATATTTTTGAAGTTAAATTTGAAGTATTGCTTTTGGAGAAGAACATCTCCAAGCTTCAAATATGAAGTTTTGGAAACTTCAAAATGAAGTTTCTTTTTGGAGATGCTCTAGGAAGAGACATGGTTTCCCAACCGCGCAAGCCCGTGTCATGTCAAGTAGCTAGGCCTAATAACCCAATTCTCTGTCAGTATTAAAGAAACTCAAACTTGCAAACCGATCTTAACATTGACTTGCTCTCACAAAAGAGCAAACCTAATAAAGACAAGAGCAAAAGATCCCATAATGTTTATGTAATATCCTTAACCCAAAAGGAATTGGGTTAATTTAAAAATTTCTTTTTTCCTAAACCAAACCAATTTCCTTTTCTTTTATTTTCCTAAACCTAAAGGGATTTACCCTAATTCTAAAACCTATATAAACCTATCTTAAGCTCCATCAACCCTAAGTTTTCTTTTGTGCCTCCACTCTAGAAAGAGAGAGAGAGATTTCGTGTGAGTTAGAGAGAGAGAAATCGAGAAGAAGAAGAGAGAAGCAATGATGAATCCCATCTGCGGAGAAGAGAGAGAGAGTGCGTCGGCTGGAGGAGGTGGTTAACACCCGGATCCGGTTAGGAGTTAACCGACCCGAGAATCGGTTAGAGAGCCAATATGCGGGCGGGCCACCAAGGCCCACCTAGAAATATCCGGCCCAAATCGAAAGAGAAAAGAGAAGGCCCATGAAATTCAAAGCTAAGAGAAATCAAAACGGAAGAATCAGCATTAACGAGAGGAATAAATGCGCAATAACTCGGGAGTTACAAGAGCTAGAAGAGTATAAAGGAAGAAGGAGGAACTTGAAGAAAAGGACCGAGTTTTTCTTTCTAGAAATTGAGCTTGAAACTCTTGTGGAATTTCGATTACAATTCAATAAAATATCATCCTTTCTTTAGTATTACGACAAATCTTACACCCCGTATTCTGTGTGGATTCTAGATCCATCAATTGGCGCTAGAAGGAGGGGGGGCTTGCTTTCGCCTTGCTACATCAACCAATCGTGTAAGTTTTACGCCGACTTTACTTTCTCGTATTCCGTCTTCCTTGTTATTTGCTTTCAGGTTA
>OVAN01003726.1:0-28047 GCA_900406275.1 Anastatica hierochuntica
GAATCCGTGAACCACATATCATTGACAGTGAGAATTTTGGTTCCCACAAAGATCAAATCACCACGGAGGTGACTTCTACCGGAAAGGCCGAGGTGGAAGACTACCTTGCCAAGCTGAAGGCGGAGAAGGATAGGTCTGCTGGTCTGGAGAANGGAGCTGAAGGAGATGAAGGGACTAGCCCGTGGGCTGGAGTCTCAAAACCAGAAGGCAGAAGAAAAGGTCCACACCTTGACAGAGGGGAAGACGCTTCATGAGCAGGAGGTCGTTGATCTGAAAGCAAAGGCAGCCACATTCGCTAAGGAGATGCCGTTAACGGTGCCAAGATCACTGGTCACTGGGAGATGGCCAGGGATTATCTTAAGGGGAAGATAGAGTCCTGGGACGTAGCGGAGGAGTTTGAGAATTACAAGATTGTAGTGACGACGGAGGCAAAAGAACGAAGCCTTCCTGCTCCCACCTTTGAAGATGAGCCGGAAATTCCTCCTGCTAAGTCTGGTGCGACCCCGATGGACTCAGAGACCAGTGTGGAGAGGTCTCCTTCCCAGGACCCTCCAACTGCCTAGCCTTCTATCCCAAAATCAAGAACCAAGTCGCTTTTCCCCTTGAGGGATTCTATCTTTCTTTCTTTTTTTATGATGATTTGCCCCTGCGTGGGCTTTGTTCTTCCCCCTGTGGGCTTCATTAAGACTCTTTATGGCCTTAACTATTTTATGGCCTTTCTGGCCTTGGCTTTTGTTTGCCCTTCGGGGATTAAGACTTATGTCCTTCGTGGTCTTTTTATGAATGTTTTTGTGTTTCTTTAATCATTCGTTTATCTCCTACTTAAACAAGATATTAGCTACGATATAAAGATAACACTCATTGTCTGGAATTTGTGAGCCTTTTGGTTTTCGACGTCTTGGTTGTTTGGCCCCTAATTTTTGTTGTGTCTTAGGAGAACTTCGAGTTCTAAGTTCGGATATACTCGTTATCCTCCTCTTTTTTGAAATCCTACTCCTTGTCCTTGAACAATACTTAGGCTTTTGAGCGTGTTTTGTGTCCACTTAGGCGACTACTAGCTCTTGGCGTTGTACTACTCGAAGGTAAATATTAACTGATGGCGTTCTGCTACCTGGAGGTAACCACGAGATTTTGGCATTCTGCTACCCGGAGGTAGCCACTAACTTTTGGCATTCTGCTACCCGGAGGTAACCACTAGCTTTTGGCATTCTGCTATCCGGAGGTAACCACTAGCGTTTGGCATTCTGCTACTCAGAGGTAACCACTAGCTTTTTGTCATTCTGCTACCCGGAGGTAACCACTAGCTTTTGGCATTCTGCTTCTGGGAGGTAACCACTAGCTTTTGCTGCACTCTACTTCCTGTAGTGAAGCCACTATCAATCTTATTGATTTTGCTGCTATGGATCTTCCCCGCAAAGAGAACCAACTGCCAGTCTTTTCTTCTGCTTCCCATGTCTGGGTAAGCAGGTATAGATGATACTCCATGCTCAAGCCATACAACTTTTCGCTTTTACTATGACCTAGTATGTAAGGTTAAGTAGTTTTGCTTCCTGCTCAACACTCGGCTTTCTGGTGGGTCACTCTCTGTTAAGCAGGAATAAGCTTTTCACTTTTATTTTGGAAGGGTACGTTGTTTGTATTACTCTTATAACGAGGAATAGTTATTCAACTTATTTGCCCCTTGCTCCAACTAACTTTCTTTGAGAAGATAGCTACTTTATTGATGGATATTCGTCCGTTGACGCAACATGATTAAAAATAAAAAGATAAAAAAGAAATTAATACACGAAAGCCAAAAAATGTATCTGGTATGTGGTCGTCTGGGCCGGAAGCATCTTTTAGAAGAAGAAAGATTTTAGATGTAACGCGTTTCAGCTGTTTGGATGTACTTTTTCGTACCTATCTTGTAACTTGTATGCTCCTGACCCTTTAACTTCTACGATTTGGTACGGTCCTTCCCAGCCAGGTGCGAGCTTGCCTGCAGCTTTGTCCCTGGATTTCCTGTCCTCGTCATAAGGATACTGACTTCAGCAGGGGACACTGCCTCTGATCCGTAGACTAAGGCAAAGGGTGTTTCCCCTGTTACGGTCTTGATGCTGGTTCAGCAGGCCCATAGAGTGGTTGGGACCTCTTCCACCTAGTTGCATGCGGCTTGGTCTAACCGCTTCTTTAAGAGATTCACCACGATTTTTTGTGGATTTTGCCTGCCCATTAGATTGTGGATGTCTTAGAGCTGCAAACATAAGCTTTATGTCCCAGTCTTTATAAAACTTCTTGATGTTTTTGCTTGTGAACTGTTGGTCATTATATGTTACTATTTCCTGAGGCACTTCGAATCGTGTTACCACATTTTTCCATAGGAACCTTTTGATTTGGACATCCGTAATATTACTTAGAGCTTATGCCTTTATCCACTTTTAGAAGTAATCTGTCACTACCAAGAGATATTCTAGCTGACAAGGGGCCTTTGGGAATTTTCCTACAATATCCAATCCCCATTTCATAAATGGCCAAGGGGAACTAACGGGTTTGAAGTTTTCAGAAGGTAGCTTGGATACTTGTGCATGTCTTTGACACTTATCGCAATACTTGGCAATCTAGAGGGCATCGTTGGCCATGGCTGGCCAGTAATATTCTGCCCTCTTGGCTGTGAGAACTAGGCTTTTTCCACTAGAGTGAGACCTATAATCCCCTTCGTGTAGTTCCTTGATGACCAGATCAGCGTCCTCTGGCTTCCCGCACTTAAGGTAGGGTCTTGAGAAGGATCTTCTGTAAATTTTTCCTTGGATCAGACAATAGCGGGGTGCTTGCCTTTTGATCTTGCGGCAATCGCTCCGTAAGTTGGGCAGGACGCCATCTCTCAGATAAGAAATTATGGGATTCAACCATGTTTCTTCTTCTTTGACGTTGAAGACTTAAAGTCGGTCTGCATCTTCGTCGGTAGCTGGCCACATGAGCAAAAGAATGGGTATGCTGATTAGCTCTGTGGTTTTTAGGGAAAAGGCCAAGTTGGCAAGAGCATCCGCATGCGAGTTCTGTTCCCTAGGGATCTGTGTTAGCTCGCATGCTTTGAATGAGCTGAGAAGCTTCTTGGCTATGGCCAGATACTTGGTTATGTTGGCATCTTTCGCCTGATAATCGCCTTGTGTCTGGCTTACGATTAGCTCAGAATCACTGTAGACCCGTAGGTTCTCTATCCCCAAGTCTTTTGGTAAGCTGAGTCCTATGATTAAGGCTTCATATTCACTTTCGTTGTTGGTGGCTTTGAAGTTGCACCTTACTGCCCTTGATGCGATTTCTCCCTTTTGTGAAATGAGCACGAGGCCTACTCCATCTCCTCGAATGTTACTAGATCCATCTACATAGAGCGTCCATTCTCCTTCGATCTTATTTTCATGTTGGATCTTGATTTCGTCTTATGCCCCAGGTATCATTGGTGGGGAGAATATAGCTACGAAGTCCGCCAAGACCTGTATTTTAATTGTTGTGGCAGGACAGAAGATTACGTCATACTCTCCTAGTTCAATTGCCTATCTGGCTAATCTTCTGGATACCTCTGGTTTGTGGAGTACAGACTTGATGGGGAACGATGTGACGACTACCACTGGGTGAGCCTGGAAGTAAGGACACAGCTTCCTTGCCGAAACGACCTGGGCAAGAGCCAGCTTTTCCAAATGGCTATAGCGGGTTTTGGTGTCTAGGAGAGACTTCCTTACGTAGTACACCAGAAGTTTCTTTCTCCCTTCCTCCCTAGCCAAGACGGCACTTACGGCGTGCTCGGAAACTGCTAGGTAAAGGAGCACTGGCTCTCCATCTTGGGGCTTAAAGAGAAGAGGCGGTGTGGTGAGATATTCTTTGAGCTTGATCAAGGCGTCTTCTGCCTTTTTGATGCACTTTTGATAAGGATTTGATCGATTTTGGCTGATAAAACTCGCTGGAACAAGAGAATACTTTCTGTTTTTATTTTTCTATGGTTTCTGCGAAAAGATGGAGGAATTTTAGATGATTTTATAAAGGATAGAAGCCTTTAGATCAGGTGAATGAACTCCTTTTAAGATCTTAAAGACAATATGCTTGTTAGAGAATGAACTTTGTAAGCAAAAAGGTTTGTTCGACTTGAACAAGGGATTCACAGCTTTGTGAAGAAAAAAAGGATTTTGATAAAACGATGAATGACTCTAAAAGTCTGCAGAACAAAGTTTAAATAGAAAACTAACTAGGGTTGTCGAAAATTCTAACCTAAACAAACCTATATTTTCAACAAAACCAAACAAAAAATAAACCCAAATTAACTTAAAATAAAAACCCCTTAAATTGTTTCTAAACCAGACTTTAATTAAAATCTGAGTCTAAAATTGAACCATAAAAACCAAAAAGTTAATTGTCTTGGTCGCAGCTTGGTTTAGCTCCTGAATTGAATTCGAACTTGGTATAGAGTGAACCAACGTTTGAATTCGATTCTACAGCCTCCTAGTCTGTGATCTCGTAATTGGACCCTTAGACAATTTGATGGGATCTTGATCTGCAATCAGATTTGCATCAGTCTCTTCTCCATCTTCAAACTCATTCTCACTTGATCTCAGCTCCATTCCAGCTCCGTGCTCACTCTGTGTTGCATCATCCCCTCCGCCTTTAAAAAGATTTGTCCTTAAATCGGCTTCATCTGCAGGGAAAGGAATTAAATCAGCAACATTGAAAGTTGAACTCACAGTATACTTACCTTCGAGATCGATCTTATATGCATTATTATTGATGCATTCAACACTTTAAATGGCCCATATGTTCGCCTATTAAGCTTGGACTTTCTTTCTTCTGGGAATCGATCCTTTCTCAACCAAATCAAGACCGAATATCCAGGTTCCAAAATCAGTTCCTTCCTTTTATTATTGGCGTGTCTAGCATAGGTAGCAGTGCTTGACTCGATGTTCTTTTTAACCTGTTCATGTAAAGACACAACGTACTCGGCCTTGGCTTTTCCATCAAGGTTAGCTTGTTCACTCAGAGGTAAAGGCAGTACATCCAATGAAGTCAATGGACTAAAACCGTAAAAAATCTGAAATGGAGAAAACTTAGTGGTTCTATTAACCGAATTATTGTAAGCAAATTCAACACGAGACAAAGAATCTTCTCAAGACTTAATGTTTTCCCCAACAATAGAACGCAAGAGACTAGACAAAGATATGTTAACTACTTCAGTTTACCCATCAGTTTGAGGGTGACAAGTAGTAGAGAACAGCAACTTAGTCCCTAATCTAGACCACAGAGTCTTCCAAAAATAACTAAGAAACTTAGCATATCTATCGGAGACAATGGTTCTTGGCATTCCATGCAAACGAACTACATGCTGAAAAAATAAATCAGCTACATTCACAACACTATCAGTCTTATGGCAAGCAATAAAATGAGCCATCTTAGAGAACCTATCAACCAAAACAAAAATAGAATCTCTACCTCGTCTAGTTCTAGGTAATCCCAGCACAAAATCCAACGAAATATCAACCCATGGAAGAGTAGGAACAGGTAGAGGAGTGTACAAACCTTAAGAAGTGCTCGTTGCCTTGGATTGTTTGCACGTGATGCATCTGCTGCAGTGCTTCTCGACGTCTCTCTTCATACTCGGCCAGTAGAAGTGTTCTTTCAGCACATGGTAAGTATTGTCCACTCCGGAATGTCCCATTAAGCCTCCTTCATGCGATTCGTTGACAAGTAACTCTCTCACAGAGCATCGTGGTAAACACAGACAGTTTCCAAGGAATAAAAGACCGTTAGAAACATAAAACTTGCTGATGGTTCGTTTTTCTCCCTCTTTAAAATGCGCTGAAAAGTCTAAATCATCAGCATAATAATCCTTAACATGTTCAAAACCCAGCAATTTAGTTTCTAAGGCTGAATACAACGCATACCGTCTAGATAATGCCTCAGCAACCACATTTTATTTACCATGTTTGTAATGAATTACATAAGGAAAAGTTCCAGAAACTCTACCCATCTGGCGTGGCATTTTTTCAGCTTGTGTTGTCCTTTTAAATGCTTCAGGGACTCATGGTCGGTGTGAATAACAAACTCTTTGGGCCATAGATAATGCTGCCATGTTTCTAGAGCTCTAATCAGCGCATACATTTCCTTGTCATATGTAGGATAGTTCAGTCTTGCTCCATTGAGTTTGTCATTAAAGTATGCGATGGGTCTTCGTTCCTGCATCAAAACAGCACCAATTCCTACACCAGAAGCATCACATTCAATTTCAAAACTTTTAGAAAAATTAGGAAGAACAAGTAATGGAGCATTGATTAACTTCCCTTTTAGTTGCTGGAAAGCGTCTTCTTGTTCCTTTTCCCACTTAAACCCCACGCTTTTCTTGATCACTTTAGTCAGTGGTGCGGCAATTGTGCTAAAATCCTTGATGAACCTGCGATAAAACCCAGCCAAACCATGAAAGCTTCGAACCTCTCCAACAGTTGTAGGACTCGGCCATTCTTTGATTGCCCTGATCTTGTCTTCGTCCACTTTAATTCCCTGAGCTGTCACAACAAAGCCTAGAAACTCAAGATGATCTGTTCCGAAAACACATTTCTTATAATTCGCATACAATGTTTACTTTCGAAGCACTTCAAGAGCAAATTTAAGATGGTGAATGTGCTCTTGCATGCTCTTACTATAAATCAGAATGTCATCGAAGTAAACAACAACAAAATGACCAATGTAAGCTCTTAAAACGTGGTTCATCAATCTCATAAATGTACTAGGTGCATTTGTAAGTCCAAAAGGCATAACAAGGCATTCATACAAACCATGTTTAGTTTTAAATGCAATTTTCCATTCATCTCCTTCTTTCGTTCTAATTTGATGATATCCACTTTTCAAGTCAATTTTCGAAAACACACAAGAACCATGCAGCTCATCTAACATATCATCTAATCGAGGAATAGGATGTCAATACTTTACATTGATATTGTTGATAGCTCTGCAATCCACACACATGCGCCAGCTGCCATCTTTCTTTGGAACGAGCAGCACAGGTACGACGCAAGGACTCATGCTTTCGCGAATGTGTTGTTTCGCCATCAGCTCATCAATTTGCCTTTGAAGCTCTTTAGTTTCCTCCGAATTAGTCCTATAGGCGGGTCTATTAGGCAGAGACGCTCCTGGAACGAATTCAAATTGGTGCTCAATTCCTCGAATTGGTGGCAGCCCCTGCGGTGTTTCTTTAAGAAAGATATCTGCATATTCCTGCAATAGGTTCTTAAGATCACTCGGAATCTCCGGTGCCAGCTTAGCAGAAACCGTTAGTGAATCCTTAGAAAGAATTAAAAACATGGGCATAGGAAGAGGCATTGTTTTACTAAGATCTCTTACCTTAGCCATGAGAAGCACCTCCTTTTTATCACCATTTCCTGCGGCCTGTTCTTGAGTTTTAAACTCATCCTTGCTGCGTTTTAAATGCATTTGATCTGCATAGACTTCCTGTAGAGGTAAAGTAGCCAACACAATTTTTTTATCTTGATGTTTAAAAGAGAAGTGATTTGTGTACCCGTCATGGACAGCCTTCTTGTCGAATTGCCAAGGCCTTCCCAGCAGAATGTGACTTGAATCCATTGGCAAAACATCGCTAAGAACCTCATCATTGTACCGTCCAATGCATAGGGGCACTGTGACTTGCTCTGTCACCTTGAGCTCGCCATGCTCATTCAGCCACTGAAGTTTGTATGGTGTTGCTTGCTGGTCTTGAATCCCAATTTACCTACAAGAAGTTCACTTGCAACATTAGTACAGCTCCCACTATCAATAATCAAGCTGCAAATTTTCTGAGAAACCAAACAACGAGTATGAAATAAATTCTCCCTTTGTTCAAACTCAGATGGTGTGAATTGTATAGCTAGAGATCTTCTTGTCACCATGAGCTTTCCATAGACCGGATAGTCTATTATATCATCCTCCGAATTTTTAGATTTCTCATCATCTGAAATCACTTCTCCATTGTCTAGCACTAGCATCACCTTCTTGTTGGTGCATTCATTCGTGTAGTGCCCAAATCCTTGGCATTTGTAGCATTTGACGTCTCGGGAATGAACAACTACTGGTTTGCCTTTATCCTCACGCGAAAGACCCTTCGGTTAAGCAACTGATATTCCGCCAACTTGTTCAGCTCTTGGGATCCGAAAATTGCTGGAAAACGGACGTTGTGTGGCCTTTCGCTTCAGCCTTTTCTCGATCAAAATAGCCTTGTGAAGCAGTTTATACACATCATTATAATCATACATCTCCAACTGGTCTTGTATTTCACGATTTAAACCAGCCAGAAACCGCGCCATAGTGTCGTTTTCATCCTCATCAACATCAGCACGGATCATCAAAGTTTCCATCTCCTGAAAATAATCATCAATAGATTTCAGTCCTTGAGTTAATCTACGAAGTTTTTGATGTACCTCTTTACTGTAATGAACAGGAACAAAACACCGTTTCATAAGCTTCGTTAGCTCAACCCAAGAGGTTACTTGAGGCTCCCTTGTTCTGCGGCGTGTTGTAACTATTTGATCCCACCAATGAAGGGCGTATCCACTGAATTCAGTAGCGGCAAGTCGTAACTTCTTAGACTCCGAAAAATTCTACACATCAAAAACATTCTCCATCATTTTCTCCCATTCAAGATACGCATTTGGATTGTTATTCCCATCAAAAGATGGAATGCACAACTTGAGGTTGTCAAGGCTCTCATCAGCAGCTGTAGGTTCAGCAGCTTGTCTTTGAACTCGTCGTGGAGTATGATAGCCCAGCATGATATCCTCATCGTGAATTGGGGCTCTTCTGTTCGCTGGTCTCCTGTGTGTTGAGTATTCAACAACTCCTTGAAGCAACTCTTTGTCTTCATCAGAGGAAACAGCCGCATATCATGAGGTTTCGCCCATGATCCGCTTGCCACCTCGTTTTTCCTTCGCATTAGCTGCAGATTTTACATCTTGCACATCACATTCACTATTAGAAGAATTATGAACGTTAGTTTTCTCCATGGTTTTAATTACAGTAGCAACAATTGCTTCAAGCTGTAATTTGTTAAGTGGAATAGGAGGTGGTTCCGTTGGAAGTTTTGAATCCTTGTCAGAACCTGACATGTTTCTGCAGAGAAAATCACCAAAATCAACAAGTGTTAAAATTAGTGAAAAAATCCAGCCAATGTCGTCTGTTTGGGCCGAGAATTTGTTGTGTTTTGTTGCTGGAAATCTCGATCAGAACCTATAAAATCCAACAAACTCAAACAAACGGGTGAAAGTTAGAAAAATCTTAGCCAAAGCCTCACAACTCTCTTTTTTGTGTGTGTTTCACTCGATTTTTTGTTCTGAAAATTTTCAGAACAGTTTTCTGTTCTTTCGTGATATCCCAAGCTCAAGAGGAACAAATTTTAAGATCTTAAGGATCCAAATCCCCTACCATCCAAAGAGAAGATAGAGAGATTAAGAGTTTTGATTGCAAAGGCCTAAACTTGCAGCGAAAATTGCAGCCACATCCCTTTAACGCAAGAAACTGGATTTCTCTTCAGCTTTTTCAGAGTTTAAAGCGTTCTGATTGTTTTTTGTCCTGCTGTAATGTATCTCGATAGCCTTTGCAAATTCATAATAAGATAAAGAAGAAAGTGTTTCCCTGGAGAACAGAAAAAAATCAATGGGTTTTTGAGGTTTTTTACCCGATTTTCTTGCTGGTTTTTCGAGAATTCTTCTCTGTTTCAGTGCTCTGATACCACTTGATGCACTTTTGATAAGGATTTGATCGATTTTGGCTGATAAAACTCGTTGAAACAAGAGGATACTTTCTGTTTTTATTTTTCTATGGTTTTTGCGGAAAGATGGAGGAATTTTCAATGATTTTATGAAGGATAAAAGCCTTTAGATCAGGTGAATGAACTCCTTTTAAGATCTTAAAGACAAGATGCTCGTTAGAGAATGAACTCTGTAAGCAAAAAGATTTGTTCGACTTGAACAAGGGATTCACAGCTTTGTGAAGAAAAAAAGGATTTTGATAAAATGATGAATGACTTTAAAAGTCTGCAGAACAATGTTTAAATAAAAAACTAACGAGGGTTGTCGAAAATTATAACCTAAACAAACCCATATTTTCAACAAAACAAAACCAAAAATAAACCCAAATTAACTTAAAATAGAAACCCCTTTAATTGTTTCTAAACCAGACCTAAAAACAAACCAGACTTTAATTAAAATCTGAGTCTAAAATTGAACCATAAAAACCGAAAAGTTAATTGTCTTGGTCACAGCTTGGTTTAGCTCCTGAATTAAATTCGAACTTGGTATAGAGTGAATCAACGTTTGAATTCGATTTTGCAGCCTCCTAGTCTGTGATCTCGTAATTGGACCCTTAGACAATTCGATAGGATCTTGATCTGCAATCTGATTTAAATCAGTCTCTTCTCCATCTTCAAACTCATCCTCACTTGAGCTCAGCTCCATTCCAGCTCCGTGCTTACTCTGTGTTGCATCACTTTTGGTTCCACACGAATTTCTTGGTGAACTTAAAGGCTTCAAAGAATGCATAGGACCTGTCTGACAGCCTGGATATGAATTTGCTCAAGGCCGCCATCCTTCCTGTCAGCTTCTGCACGTCTCGTGGAGTCTTGGGTAAGGGCATTGCGTGAATCGCCCTGATTTGTTCTTGATTTGCTTCAATCCCTATGTATGTGACTATGTACCCCAATAATTTCCCAGAGCTCACTCCGAACAAACACTTAGAGGGATTGAGCTTCATGTTATATTCCTTAGCGTAGAGAAAGCTAGTTGTAGGTGGGCGATGTGATCTTCCGCCTCCGGAGACTTGACCAGCATGTCGTCAATATAGACTTTCATGGTTTGGCTGATTTGGTCTGCGAACATCATGTTAACTAGTCTCTGATAGGTGGATCCTGCATTTTTCAACCCAAAGCGCATCACTTTGTAATACTAAATTCCTCACAACGTCATGAAATAAGTCTTTTCCTGGTCATTTGGGTGCATAAGTATCTGGTTGTATCTGGAGAAAGCATCCATGAAGCTCATCAATTGGTATCCTGTTCTAGCATCCACCAACTTTTCTATATGAGGCAAGGGGAAAGTGTCTTTCGGGAAGGATTTGTTAAGATTTGTGAAATCTATACAAACCCTCCACTTACCGTTCTTCTTTTGGACCACGACAACATTTGCTAGCCAATCTGGATAGTGGACCTCTCTGATGAACCCAGTCGTAAGAAGATTTTTGACCTCATCGTTGATGATAGTATCTCGTTTAGGTGTGAACTTCCTCCTTTTCTGCTTGACCGCTGGGTATCTTAGATCCACTTGTAGACTGTGTACTATGACTTTCGGGTCTAAACCTGGCATATCCACATGGGACCACGCAGAATAATCAACATTAGATCTCAAAAAGTTAATTAACCTCTAGCATATGCCTTCTTCCATCCTCGACCCCACTTTGAAGCTCTTTCCCAGCTCTCTAGGTTTTAGGGGTATCTCATCAAGTTGTTCCACTTTTGGCTCCTTAGTATGCCTCGCTAGAAGTGGCTTCTGTAATTGCTACAATGAGGTTGTCTTTCCTTTCAGGGTGGTCTGGTAGCATAATCAAGCATTCTCCTGATCACCTTTGGTCTCTCTGATTCCCCAAGGTGTTGGGAAATTCAGCACTTGATACAAAGTTGAAGGCACTGCTCTCATGTCGTGTATACAGGGTCTGCCCATGATCATGTTATAGGTAGAGGGGCAATATATGACAGAGAACCTGGTGGACAAGTTTATTCCTCAGGCGCAAACGGGAAGTGCTATCTCTCTGATAGTCTGCTTGACTTCTCCACTGAAGCCCACTAGTGGTGTGGCCTTCTTGCTTAGAGCTTCCTAGGTTAGCCCTAGATCCATGCATGCCCTAGATCTGTGTATGCCCCCAAGAAGAGCACGTTTGTAGAACTTCCATTGTCGATGAGTACTCTCTTCACCAAACAATTCGCAACCGATAAGGAAGCGACTAGGGCGTCGTGATGCGGAATCAGAACCTTGTCTTGTTCCTCAGCCGTGAAGCTTATGGCTTCTTGGCTATGACCTTCACATTTGGCTTTTGGGGCGCCATGGTTTCTTTTTGCGATCCTTGTGCTTTTCTTTGCGGCAGCGTGTGTGATGCCACTAACTTCAGATCCTTTAGATATGACATTGATTACTCGATCGTGTCTTGGAGAATATGGAGCTTGGCGGCCTGCTAGGACGCCTTCTTCCTGATTGCTTAGCATCTCCTTGGTCTTGTTAGAAAGAAATTCTCGCAAGTGCCCTTTTTTGAGCAATTCGTTGACTTCTATCCTCAGGGATATGCAGTCCTCCGTTCTGTGACCATGGTCATTATGGAAGTCACACCATTTGTTGGGATTCCGGCAGTGATCAGGTGACATCATCTTCTGGGGCCACCTGATTTGGTCTCCCGTTTCCTTCAAGATTCCCACCAGTTCCACTTTCGATATTGATAGATTCGATATATCGGGCCAAGTGTTCACTGCATGAAATCTTTTGCCGTCCAGCTTTCCCAAAGGTTTGTGCCCTCCTTTGGATCCTTTCGCTCTGTCTTCTCCAGGATGTCTCTGATAGGGCTTGTCGTCCCTGACTGTCTTCTCGGTCCTCATAACACAAGATTCTTACCTGGCAATCAGATCGCCTGGGCACGAGCAAGCACATCCTCCATTGTTTTGCACTGGTACTTGGTTAGCTCCTTGTACAGATCCCCCTCAGGGAGGAGTCCTCTTTTGAAGGCAGAAATTGCGGCGGCCACACTTCAATTTGGTATTGTAACCTTCTTATTATTGAAGCGATGCACATAGCTTCGAAGAGGTTCCGCCTTGCCTTGCTTGATCTCGTAAAGATCATCAGACGACTTGGAGGTCACCCTGCTGCTAGCGAACTGCTCTTTGAAAAAGTCCGTCAGATGTGCAAAGGATCCCACGGTTCCAATTGGAATCATGATGAACCACTATAGGGAGGTGCCTGTCAGGCTGGATTCGAACCTCTTGCACATAGCGGCTTCCCTATGCTCTTTCTGAATTGCCAGGGTAAGCATCTTCTGTCTGTAATGCGCGATGTGGTTATCTAGGTCGGAAGTCCCATCTTATGGCTTGATAAAGGGGAAGGTGAACTTCCTAGGCATGTCAATCTCATCTGTGAAAAGAGTGTCCGCATAAGAGCTTGGGGTACTTTTCCTCAATGGAGGTGCAAAACCAGGAAGATGTTCGATTAGTGACTGCAAAGCTTCAAACTTACTGGGGAACATATGTTCCAGACGTTTGGCTTCGTTAGAAAGCGGGATGTGGCTTGCGGCCTGTTGTCCTTCTACGTCCATGGATCTCCTTGCATCTGAATAGGATCTTGGTTCCCCTGGGTTCCCGTTGCCGTTTGACCCCCCCCCTCTTTCTCCAATGTTATTGGCAAGAGGAGTTTCCAAGGTTGGCATTCGGGGCACGTGAACCCTAAACCTCTGACCCGCAGCTTTAGTAGCCGTTAAGGTCGAGTTTGTCTCCTTGAGAGCTTCGTTCTCCAGTTCGAGTTGCTGCAGGCGTTGTGTCTTCTCTTGAAGCGTCTTGGTACCAACCTCCATCTGTTGTTTCAAAGCTTGCAATTCTATGGCTGCTGCATCGGCTCCAGTTGGAGTTTGATCCCTTCGAAGTTGTTCCATCTCACCTAGTATCCTTTGTAAGGTCTCTAGTTGAGATCGCATCACCTCTTAGGTGAGTTATGTTCTTCCAGGTGTGATGTTTAAGATTTCACGTAAATTCATAGTTGTCTCTAGCCATCGTCACATAGTTTTGAGTGAAAGCTTCCCCCTCCTTCTAGCGCCAACTATTAAGGGTGATTTTGGGATGTTCTTTAGAAAGCACTACGAAATCTGGAAGACGATGTTGATATGTATGAATACGCGAGTTGTGTGTGTGTATGATCTAAGAAAAAGAGATTGAAGACGGTGAAAAGATATGTGTGTATTGTTCTCTTTAGCCTAGGGTTTTTCAGATTTTTCCTCCTAACCCTAAGCATATTATTTATACTTGGAGCTCATCGATATCCCCTTCAAACTAGGAGATATCGTAATTATCTAATAAACATACATGATTATCTATTTATTTAGCTTGTATGATAAATATCAAATAACTGGCGGTTGGCTTCTGTCTTCTGGCCTTGCTATGATATCTGGCTTCTTGCTTCGCCATGATATTTGGCTTCCTGCTTCTGGGAATTCCTCTGGCTTATGGTCTTACTGTTGTACCCCTTCGAACTAGGGGGAATTCCCAAGACTCAAATTACTCTCATCATTGTGTATCAACTTGTGGGATTCCATGTGATCCACCTTTTGTCAGGTGATTTTGGTGCAGCCCTTGCTGGAATTGAGTCGTGGCCATAATCATCTCCCTCATCAGTCGGTACCTCATAACTATATGAATCTTCTTCTTCATAGGTTTCTCCATCTTGACAAGATTTATCCCTATCAGATTCGATATATTGAAGTTGGCTTCTACTAGTATAGTACGTCATTTTTTCTTTGAATTGTACCTTGCCGGAGTCAAAAAAAAAAAAATTCAGTGTATAATCAATTCAGAAACTCACACAAGGATGAGATATATTCAAAAATGATAGGTAAGCTTAAAACGGGAAGATGAACTTCGTTGATATGTCCCTTTAATGAAAACGTCCACGAAGTTCTAAACAAGGGAAAAAAATTATTTGACTTATGGAAAAAATAGCTTGACATAAAATAAGATAAATAATAATTGTTTCATATTTTGGGTAAATGAAACAAATACTCGAACAAAAAAAAACATCAGAATCAAAATATGCAATGCGGCACGATTTTTCTTCTTTTTTCTTTTGGTTTTCTTTCTTGGTAAGATTGAAACTAAGACTGTAACTGAAACATAAGTTTTATTTTGTTTTCTTGATTAGTTGCTGAAGCAAACAAAACAGAAACAAAAACAGATTTTTTTTTCTTCGATTAAGATGAAATAAATAAGTAAAGAACAAACAAAGGTTACAAAAAAAACAGTAAAGAACAAACAATAAAAGGATAAGGGTTGGGTAAACACAAATTTGGGTGTAGGAGGTTTTTTCTCTGATACCAAATTATGTAAGATTGAATCCACAAGTCTTACGAACTCAAGGATGTCAAAGGTGGGATAATGTTCGTCACACAAAGTTGCGGAATTGCGTGGTGATAAGAACTAGATTCTTAACCAATTTAAATCTACAAAAAGGATAGATGCTACTATTTTTCTAAGAGAGGAATCCGACTAAATTTAGAGAAAAAAAAAGCAAAACACAATGCTTCAAAGGTTTGAGAATAAACTCAATTTTCTATTAATTACATAGAAGGGTGAAAAATACAAAGACAAATGATTTGAGCTTTACAGGTTCGATCTCTAAGACACTCTAACACTAAAATAAAGCTGAAATAAAAAGAAAATAAACGAAAATTGAATGACAAAATATCAAAGAATCGACCTTGAAAAAACTAGTCGTTAGAGGCTTAGATGCTTGGCCAAATAGGGAAATTTGTGTGCATCTTGTATCTTGATGTTTTTGGCATGTCAGTGTGATATCTTGGACAGTATTGATGGTGTGGAAGCTTCTCAAATCGTTGGTATTCATCAAATCAAAGAAATAGAGTCGTTGGAGAATTAATGGTACAATCGGCTCCAAATAAGTTAAGTGAGGTTTTGGGTTGAACCAGTTGATGCAAGAATGATTTAGGGATGTGATGATATTCTCAAGTTCTTCCAAATGAGTTGTACTTTCTCCAGGTCGCCATAAAAATGATTGAGAGGTGCCAAACTTGGAAGGTTCAAAATAAGCAAGTGTAGAATCACTTGACTTGTGAAATTGATACTTCCAACTCGAAATTGGTTTTGGCTTCAAATAAATCTTCTGTGAAGCTATGATGGGTCAAAAATCTAGAAATTGTTTTTCATAACTTAACTCCTTCTAGCTTGATCGGAAGCCTCTGCGAAATAGGCGTATATCCAAATTGGATGTCTTCTGAATCAATTGATTTGAAAAATTATTATCTATTTGGTTAAGGCATATTTGGAGGTGATTCCACTTTGTAGTGAAGCTTTGATGAGTAAAGTTTCTCGAAAAAAATGACATTGTCTTTTAACTCCTCTTGATTCATTTGATATCCTCCTTACAATGCTCATAATTCCCTACTGGCTCCTAAACAGCTTGTAATGACAAATTGATGGAGTTCATGTTCAGCTATTGGCGGGAAGAACTTATCACAGAGGCTTATTTAAGAAGGAAGGAAGACTAGAAGAATTGTTTAAGTCCTTTAAGTTAATTACATACAGTAAGAGTTTATTTGATTTACTATAATTAATTTATGTGAGTAAAGTGTCCTTCTCAAACAGGAGTTAAAGTAGGCACTTCGTTAACTTATCAAACTTTAATTTAATGCATGTTTAATCTTTTGAGTTTAGTGAAAAAAATTATTTAGGTTGTTAAACATAGTCATAGGATTCAATAAAGTCGAAAAATTATCAAATTGTGTTTTGAATTCAAAAATGGTTCTTAAATGATTCCCTGATTAGTTATTTGCATTTGTTGATCTGATTTCTTGTGAATTACTTATTTAAAGGTTTAAATTCTTTGTTTTAGAATCTTAGCTTTATTTTTTTGCTTGTAATCACATTAGCAATTTCCACAACAACTTTCTTAGTAACATCTAGGTCAATCTGAATCGAAAAATCGTAGTGTGTAATGATCTCTATGGATTCGACTCCGTTCTATTCTATTATGATTTTTCATGCACTTGCTATGCTAGTTAGAATTAAAACTCTAAGTATCAATGCATCCCTCCCTTCATCTTCATAAGCCACCCATAAAGTGGTTAAACATTCAACAAACACGTGTCAAATATGTCGGAGATTAGAAATACCACATCGTCATTTTCCGCCGTGGTTTTGCATTTTCGTCAATTGCTCCCGATTTTGAACCACAACCTTGTAACACCGCATGTTAACAACTTTCCTCGATTTCTCAATGGTTGAATCCTCTGACTAAGGGAAACTTTCTCCCACTTTTGTAACATTGAGCAGAAAATTTTGATATTCATCGCACTAAGGATAATGAACCGAATGAAACAAAACCATATTCCATTCAATCTTTGGGACTTACGCCGGGATTTGGGGTCAGGGTGAAGATTTTATCAACATGAGGTTTACAACTATAAACAAAAAAAAAGCGGGTATGAAATTAATTACTTGAAATAATAAACCCAATTTAAGTTGGACAACACAACCAAAGATAAATCCTAAAAACAAATCAAAGTTGATTTCAAACAAAAGAATCTAAACTGAGTAGGAAAGTTTTAGTCGAATTAGCGCCGAAAAAACCAATCCAAAATGAAACTAAATTTATTGTCTGTTTACCATCGAAATTAAAATCGTTGGTGTGTAGATCCAACAAATATAACTAAGAAACCAGTTTCTCTAGCAGAGAGAGAGAGAGAGAGAGAGAGAGAGAGAGAGAGAGAGAGAGAGAGAGAGAGAGAGAGAGAGAGAGAGTAGAGAAGAGGGAGCAAGGGTTTTTAATCATAAAATTCTATATCACAGCCAATACCATGTTGTGGAAACCCTCTTATACTAGTGGTTTATTAAAAGTGTTGATTAATGCTTTTACATCAGAAATTTTTGGAATTAATTCACGGAAACGCAATCTATGCAAATTAGTGGAGGCAAGTGTACAAAAAATCTCCAACGTGATGCAAATAGTACTATTTATCTTGGTGATGTGATGCGATGCAATAAATGGAGAGGAGACTTTTGTACGTTGAAAAATTGTCTTTGTAGTTCTTTCTAAAAATTTGTGATAAAAAATCATAATTATTATGACGATAAAAAAAAAATACCATAATTTTTCAGTTTCTTTTATATTTTATTTCATGGATTTCCTTTAGGTGTCTTCTAACAAAAAAAAATATATTTTACTCTTGTTACTATTCTTTGTAAAACTGAAGTATGAATAGTATTAAACCGGAATATTGATTTAAAACCGAATAGTATTTCAATAGCGTAAACCCGAGTTTAAAATCACTTACTTTTTCATTACTGTTTCCATATCGTTGGGATGTTTAGAAAAAAAATTTTGTATCAAATTCAATCGATTTCCAATACAAATTAAATGAATTTTTACCTTTTAGACCATTTGTATTATATTTTACTATTGAATATGTTTGGATAGATAAGAAATAAATTTTTCGGTTTCAAAAATAAAAAATTAAATGCTTTGTTAGTATGTGTGTAATATTTTAAACTTCAAATTTTGATAGAGGGAGTAGAATTTTACAAGTATTTGTACTCTCTCTCTTTCACAAAAATATCATTTTGACACTTTTTCACATAAATTATTAAAATTATTAAATTTCTTTTTCTTTCTTCATTAATACATTAGAAAATCATTTATCTATCCATAGGGGCGGCTTTAACATAAAATGGACATTGCGCAGTATAAAATAATTCATTGTTTGTTATGAAAATAGTAAAAACTATATTTCATTTACAAAGTCATATCAATGTTTTTATAATTAATATTAGATATCAGTTTTAAAAAATGTAAAAATTGAAATATATACATATATATATATATATACATATACATATATAATTTAAAATTTTAATGTCTAAAGATGGTAATAAAATGATAAAGTAAAATGATAAACATGAGTATTTCTTACAATAGCTTAGAAAATAAGCAAAATAACATACTAACAAAACAATGGGCTGATGGAGAATGAAGATATTCTAGAAGAGGACTCTACGATGCTGATGATGATGACAATGATACTATATCCGATTCCTGCAGAAGACACCCAACCAGATGCTGAAAACACTAACAAAGATGCTTCACATAGTGCAGAGGCAGTAATCACTCATGACCAATTGGAGAATGAAATGCATCTTTATATGACATATTCTTGAAATGATGGGGATGACAAGCGAGCCACTCAAAAACGTAAGTTTATCAACAATTTCATTCAATCTAAGAGAAAGAAAATGCAGATCGGAGAAAGAGGTGAAGGTAGCGGTGACAACAAAGATGCTAATGGAGGCGCGGTGGGCCCTAAACCACCACGGGAGCCATGAATACATCCGTTTGGAAATATCAAGGTCTTGGCATTGACATGACAGTTCGACGCCTCAAGGAGATACACAAAAAATATCTCTCGGACATCATTTGCTTATTAAAAACAAAGCAACAAGATAACTATATTTGTGATGTTTGTTCTGATATTGGTTACGACTCAGTTTTCACGATCCCTCATATTGATCTAAGCGGTGGTATAGCTATCTTTTTAAGAATTTTGTTTTTGTTTAAGTTTGTAGTAGTAATGAAAACTTTGTAGATTGTCAAGTTGAATTTAATGAAATTTCTTTCTATTTGTCATTTTTTATGGGTTTCCTGCACCCAAAATGCGCAATATGCTTTGGGAAAAACTTGAACGTATAGGAGCAACTAGAAACGCTCTATGGTTAATCACGGGAGATTTTAACGAAAGCATGTCTAATGACGAAAAGAGAGGAGGCCCGAGAAGGGTTTAAGCTAGCTTTACTAATTTCTAACACATGATTTCCACATGTGATCTTCACGATCTTAAGAGTTCTGGAAACAAATTTTTCTAGACTGGTTAGCGCAGTTTTCATAATGTTTGGTGTTGTTTTGATCGTGCTATAGCGAATTCACAGTGGTTAGCAAATCACCCATCGACTTTAGTAAAGTTTCTTCCTTTTGAAGGACCGGATCACTGACCTCTTATCATCTTCTCATATAAGTCTATAGAGACACGAAAAGAACACTTCTTTTACGACGGGAAGCTAGCTAAGAATGATGATTTTCGAGACTTAGTTGTTGTTGAATGGAACCAACCTATAAATAAATGTTTACAACTATCGGACAAGCTCGTGAAAACTCGATCTAAGATCTCTCAATGGCATCATCAACACATACCTAATGCAGCAGTTAGAATCGCCAATCTGAAAAGAGAGCTTGATTAAGCACAAACAGAGAGTGCATCAACAGGGATTGTTTCTAAACTCAACCTTGATTTACATGGAGCATACAAAGGCGAGGAACACTTTTGGAAAATCAAAAGTAGGAACACGTGGCTCGCGCAAGGAGATCACAATACAAAATTCTTTTTTGCATCTGTAAAAGCTAGACTCGCAAGAAACAGAATCCTAGCTAATGGAGATGAACATGGAATGATATTAAGAGGTGATGAAGATATTGGTCGTGCAGCCACTGTATACTTCTCCCATCTGTTTAGCTCAATTCAACATCGAGACTATCCTAGTATTGCCTCTGAGGCTTTTCGTGATTTTTATCATCGTATAACTCCCGATATTAATAATGACCTTACAAAACCTGTCACTGAAGAGGAAATTAAGCAGACGGTCTTCCAAATTGGCGCTACTCGGGCACCCCGGCTGAATGGATTCACTGGTGCCTTCTTTCAAAAATTTTAGTCAACCATAAAGGATGATCTTGGAATGGTGATACATGACTTTTTCAAACATGGTATCTTGGCATAACAGAGTAATCACACCAATATATTTCTATTATCGAAACTCGACATACCAAGAAAAATGGTGGATTTTTGACCAATTGCGCTCTGTAATGTATCCTAAAAGTCATCTCAAAGATGTTGATCGTCTTTAGCAACATTCGAATCATATCATCTCGGATAATCAAGCCGCTTTTATTCTTGGACGTTAGGGCGTGGATAATGTGATAGTAGCTCACGAGATACTACATTCCTTAAACTTACGAAAACGGTGGGCTAAATCATATATGGCAGTGAAAACTGATATCTTATAAGCCTATGATCGTGTAGAATGACACTTCTTGAGAGATACTATGACGGCTATGGGTTTTCATACTAAATGGATATCATGGAATCATGAAGTATGTTGAGTAAATAACCTTCTGGGTTTTAATCAATTGATCACCTCAAGGATTCATTACTCCTTCTCATGGTATCCGACAGGGAGATCCTCTCTTACTGTATCTCTTTATTATGTGCGTTGAAGTACTAACCCATCTCTTTCATAAAGCTGTGGAAAGAAGGAAGATAAAGGGCATTAAAATAAGTGCTACAAGCCAAACAATTCATAACCTTTTCTTTTCGAATGATGCGTTGTTTTTTTGCCATGCTCATCCCCAATCTTCAAGAACAATTCAGTCAGCATTGGAAGTTTATGAAAAACTCTCACGCTAAGCTGTTAATCTAAATAAATCGCCAGTGAATTTTGGATCACGAGTTCGAGACAAAGTGAAGATGAATCCCCGGTTGATTCTTAATATACATAATGACGAAAGACATGGGAGTTATCTTGGACTATCGAAACAAGTAGGACGAAGGAAAAAAGAAGTTTTTCGATACATTGTCGAAAAGGTAAAGCAAAGAACAAAAGGGTGGTCAAATAAATTCTTATCGGAAGCAGGTAAAGAAATTATTCTTAAGACTATTGTCGTAGTAATTCCTGTTTACATAGTGAACTGCTTCAAGCTCCCAACCGGTATATGTGAGTAAATAGAGAGTATTATTGCCAAATTTTGGTGGAGTAAGGGTCACGAAAGGCGATCTTTGCATTGGTACTCTTAGAACTGCATGAGTTTATCTAAAAGCATAGGTGGTTTAGGATTTTGAGATGTGGAACAATTCAATGTAGCTTTGCTAGCCAAACAAGTGTGGTGTCTCCTACATAATCTGAATAGCTTAGCTGCCTGAGTTTTGAAATTCAGGTACCACTCTTCGTCTAATCTCTTTCAAGCTTGTACAGGGACGAAGCCATCATATATTTGGCAATAGCTCTTAGCAGGTAAAGATTTATTATGGAAAGAGATGCATATAATCATTAGCAGTGACACTGAGGCAGCCATCTGGATTGATCTGTGGCTTTCTTTATCTCCCCCCAAGACCTTTGTAACGACTTATAGGCCATGTTTCATCCATATCACGGATCTCAGATTTGTTGGATTCCCGTGGTGGTTGGGACTTAACCAAACTTCGAGCAAATTTCACCCAAGAAGATATTAATACCATTGAGTCCATTCATCTTAGTACCCGAAAAACACATGATCTTATCGGTTGGCATTACACTCAAGATTGTATATAGACAACGAAATCTTGATATTGGCTTGCAAAATCCCTCTCATCGGAAGCTACACACATCTTTCCACCACCAAGAAACCCCAATACCAAAAAGACGATTTGGAAATTGCGGTAACTTCAAAAATAAAACACTTTCTTTAGCGATGTCTATCGAATGCTCTTCCGGTAGGCTCTTGTCTAGTGTATCGTGGTATCATGACTAATGGTCAATGTAGACGATGTTGCCGAGGGGAAGAAGACATGAATCACCTTTTCATCTTATGTATACATGTGCAACGTGTATGGCGAGTTTCAAAAATTTCACTTCCTCAACTACATGACCCTCTTCTCAGATTTGATACAAAGGTAAGTTTATTGTTGGATATATATAAGAATCCTTTGTTTACAGATCTACAAAGACTGCTCCCATTTTGTCTATTATGGCGATTGTGAAAAAGTCGAAATATCTTAGTATAACAACAACAACATCGGGACTGGTTTAAGGGTCTTCAATCGGCCAAGGGTGATGCCGCTGAGGTCATTACACACACGACACCTCTAGGTTCACGACCACTTCGACTCTCTGCACAGACTTCACATTGGAAACGACCAAGGTTAGGTTTCATCAAATGCAATTATGATGAGGCACGATCATTAATTGGAGAATCAAAGGCCGGGTGGATAATCTGTGATGAGAGGGGAAGCTAAATATGCTCCGGAACAATCAAAGGAAAGAAATTTCTAGATTCTGTGGAGCTAGAACTATGATCCTTACTTATTTCAATATAACACGTGTGGGTACGAGGATATAGAGCATGTATCTTTGAAGGAGACAACAAAACTTCGATGCAAATCATAAACAAAAAACAGTTACATTTAGAGCTTTATAACTGCATTCAAGAAGTTGAACTTTGGCGCGAGCATTTTCAAACAGTGGAGTTCTCCTGGATTCCTAGATCTCCAAATCAAGCAGCGGATAAGTTGGCCAATAAATCTCTACGACATGTATCATCTTTAAATTTTCATTTTATTCTTTATGGTTTCGATGATATTTTGTACGAGGACCAAACGAATATGTAATCTAATTTGAATGAAGACATTAAAGAAAACAAAATCTACTAACATCTTCTTTTATTAGAACTTCAATTATATTTTTTTTTCCATTTTACTGTTAAACACTGTATTTATTTACCTTATGTCAAAACCTAAATATTATGTACTCTATTTGTTTTTGAATAATAAATTTTTAATATTTTCTTACATATTAAAAAATATTCAATAATAAATGTTTTGTTTTTTGCAACACACAAGTTCCCAAACATATGGAAATATAGTAATTCATTAAATTTGATTATTCCAATGACTATCTTTTGAAATCTACAACATTTTTGTCATTAAGTGAAAAGAATTTGCAGAGAAAAACTAAAACATCCATTTTTTGAACAAATCTTTTTAAAGATTCATTCATGGAATTTTTAAAAAAAATAATAATAAAAGAAAAACATAAAAAAATTAATAAAGAAAAAACATAAATCAATTTTTTATTCAATACTCTGGCCGACATGTAATATGTCAAAGTCATATAGCGGGTATTTGGTAGATTTTTTTGGGTTTTCCCGGATTTTCTGGATTTTCTATCAAGTGGGTTTAAATGTGAAACCCATCGCATTAGTAATGGATCTCGGGTCTACCAATCGGACTACTCGGTTCAGGTCTCAAAACATTGAGCCATATGTATCTCACAAATTTTTTTTTTTTTTTTTTTTCTTCTAACCTAATNTTTTTGCTTCTAACCTAATGTTTCTTCCTTTGCTTTCACATGTTCCTCAACTTTTTTTTTTGCACTAACTTTTTTTTCTAAAATATTGACATTCGTATTCACGGGAAAATTATAAAGTAAATTCAACCCATATCTCAGAAGACATTATTTGATTAGATAATAAGACTTTTTTCTTATTTAGGGCAGATTGGTTTTTTAAACCTTTTAACATCCCTATGCAACCCTTTTATTTTTATTTTTATATTTTTCTTTTCCTACTATTACCAAACCCCCTCTCTCTGCCCCCTCCACCCCCTCAATTTCACTAATTTGTATTTGTATTGTTTTGAACAAGTTAAATTAAATTTTCTATCCGTAAAATAGTTAATTTTTTCGCATCAAAATAAATTTGAATTTTTAAAATGGATATTTAGAGACGTTAAATATTACCATATGATATACTATCTCTAGTAGTCATATTATTCTCATAGACAGTAGTATTATTTCACCGATATAATAATTTTCAAACTTTGCACATCCATATAAATAAAATTGAAAGTAACAATTTAACAAATAACTAAATGTGAAAACTTAACAAATTTCACGAATTCCAAAACCATATGATATATTCAAAAAATAAACAAGTGATTGATGTAAAACATAAAAAAAATAGTATTACTTTTTAAATATTCATACTAATTAGTTGACATAACAAGATTATATATTAAAGAATGAAATTGAATCTACCAACTATATATATGGAATAAAATGTGAATACACCACTATAACATAAGTTCAAAACCATATTATAAACTAAAGCTGTGGTAAATTAAATATTATGATGTTAATTAATTGTAATGGTTTGAACTCATTGCACTGGAAGCATTGCACAGTTACTCATTCTACAAAGTTTAACATGAATCTTTATGGGAAGGTATTATTATGTGAGATGGATTACACTTGCATATTGTGGGTGCGTAAACCATACATCATTGAGAGGATACTTAGTGAGTTAACAATTCATCAAAGTAAATTAACAAATTATGTGAACTGTTAATCGTTGTTCATAATTTAAACATAAAAGAAAAATGTTCTGGAGAGGATTAATAAAACAAGGATGAAATTAAAAGTTATGTTTTGTGTATGTAAGGGTGCATTTAAAAAATTGAAAACATAGGTTAAAATGGTATCACTTTAAAAGGGAATTACTATTCTTCAATTGCATATAGCATAACGTAATTTCACTTTCATTATGAAAAATATATCCAACTTTAAAAGTCCAAGCAATAATATATGGGGTAAAAAATCAATAGTTTTTTGTGTAAGCAAAAGTTTAATCAAACATTTTTCTTGAAATAAAACAAAACAAAAAAAGGAAATTGTTATGAAAAATGAGAAAATAAAGAAATAAAAAAGATAATTTAAAAAAGAGAAAACAATAAGTACGAAAGATAGAGTCGTGGTATGGGTATTGTTAAGGGTGTCAAAATGAGTAAACCAAACCAAACCAACCTATATGCAAAAGGTTGTAAGCTAAATGGATCATGGATTAACCTAATCTATTTAGCAAATGGTTTGGGTCAACTCATAACTCACTAAAATTAATGGGTTAGTGGTTTTAATGGTTTATTCATTAACTTTTTGAGTACATAAAATAATTAAAAACTAAAATAATTTTTATTATACTATAATTATAATCATCATAAAAATTATTATAATAATTATCATTGATGAACTCACATTTTTTGCAAGAAATCGATAGAGATACGGTCTTGACGGGAAAATCGACGGACTTACGGTTTTGGCGGAAAAATCGACCGACTAACGATTTTGGCAGGAAAATCGACGGACTTACGTTTTGGAAGGAAAATCGGTAGACTTACGGTTTTGGCGGGAAAATCGACGGACATTCAGTTTTGGCGGGAAAATCGACGGACTTACGATTTTGGCGGGAAAATCAACGGACTTACAGTTTTGGCGGGAAAAAACGACGCAATTTACGTTTTTGGCGGGAAAATTGATGGGTTTACGGTTGTGACGGGAAAATTGATGGACTTGTTGTTTTGGCGGGAAAATAGACCGACTTACGGTTTTGGCGGGAAAATCGACCGATTTGCGGTTTTGGCGGGAAAATCGACCGACTTGCAGTTTTAGCGGGATAATCGACCGACTTGCAGTTTTGGCGGAAAAATCGACCGACTTACGGTTTTGGCGGGAAAATCGACCGACCTGCGGTTCTGGCGGAGAAATCGACCGACTTGCGGTTCTGGCGGGAAAATCGACGGACTTGCGGTTTTGGCGGGAAAATCGACCGACTTATGGTTTTGGCGGGAAAATCGACGGACTTACGTTTTTGGCGAGAAAAAACGACGTAATTTACGTTTTTGGTGGGAAAATTGATGGGTTTACGGTTTTGACGAGAAAATTGAAGGATTTGCGGTTTTGGCAGGAAAATCGACCGACTTGCGGTTTTTGCCGAAAAATCGACCGAATTGCAGTTTTGGGGGGGGGGGGGGGGGGGGGGGGGGNTGCGGTTTTGACGGGAAAATCGATCAACTTATGGTTTTGGCGGAAAAAGCGATGGACTTACGTTTTTGGCAGAAAAAAACGACGTAATTTACGTTTTTTGCGGGAAAATTGATGGGTTTACTGTTTTGGCGGGAAAATTGAAAGACTTTCTAACAATGCTTTTAAGTGGATGAATAGTAATATCGTTTTTGTGGGAACTGAAACCTGATAATGCTTGTTTCATAGATATCCATTGCAATTTCTTAAAATTTTAAGAAATCTTTTTTTACCATGAATTTTTTATTCTCTTGCACATGCTTATACCGCCAATGTTATATTATGTAAAATGATATTTTTTCGTGAAACGCAATTAAAAACGAATGTGGAGTAATAAAATTAAAATTTCTAGGTATTACTAAACATCAAGTATTCAACTTAATTAAAAAAGAACGAGAGAAGCCAAAGACGATCACCATTAACTATCGTTTTTGTCTCGTTTCGTCATCGTTTTTGAATTTTCCGGAGGCTTTCGGCCGCCACACTTCAATCTTGTCTCTTTTGTTTTTCATTGATTGTTAATAAGTCTGATGTCCTTGTTGATATCAGTTATACAGTTTGGTGAAATATTAAACTGTCGAAGTTTCTCGCTTAAACGTTGCAATTGTTCTTGTCACCGGTGGGCGTTTTCGTAACTAGTAGCTCTCCTTCTAATGTGGATCATTTATGAATTATTAGGAAGGAAGTCAAGGGAATATGCTCCGTTTTTTGCATGTGTTGTATCCCTCTATGGGAGTATTTCCTTTCGGTCTCCGTCGGTGTTCTTCCGTCATCCATATGGCATGGAGACATCTGTCTCTTCAATAAATATTCAAAAGTTGTTCGATTTTCCGATGGAAAAGACAGAGACCAAAACCGCCATGGTCGGATTATTTGGTGGAGTTGAATTGGAGATTAACAGAGCATCCTGATCTTTACTCCGGTAACTTGAAGATTTGCCATATGTTTACACCGATTAGAAGCATTGGATCATGTTGTCAGAATTGTATTGTACAAAATCCTTGGAATATTATAAAATTGATTGCTACGATATTCAGATTTTGGTTGGGTGTTGCTCTACTTTTCTTGATTATAAGGATCTTTCTACATTCAAGTAGTGATTATGATGATAATACAATGGTTTGTTCAATGCTCTTATCTCGTGACGAGTATAACTATGATGGACTGATAGCTCAGGTTTTCACCCGAGATAACACTACAAGCGCTCAGATATACGTTGTAGTGATTCGGGATCGAATCCACAGAGACCAAAGAGTAGCACGAAGAATCAAAATCAAACAGCGGGCTAAGGCTAGAAAAGATGTCTTTTGAGAGATGCAAATGTTGAAATTAAAGAGAGCAAATAAACCGCAACAAACAATGAGGTTGTAAACAATTCAGAAAAGTGTTGGGCCTCGGGTATTCTCATGGAAATGTTACATTTTTAACGTAAACTACAAATTAGGGAAGAGGTTAAGAACCGTCTTGAACTCAAATTCTAATCTAGAATTGATCGACTTTTGTAGTATCAGCGCCCTATGCACTAGAAACCACGAGACTAACTTTCGTTGACCCTCGATTTCTAGTCATGCATTACTAACAGA